>VWZW01005328.1:73271-101704 GCA_013397115.1 Edolisoma coerulescens | reverse complement strand
GCGCGGCCCTGCGCGGGGCGCGGAGCGCGGAGCGAGCGAGGGAGGGAGGAAAGGCAGGGGACAGGCAGGAGACGGGCAGGAGGCAGGCGGGCGGGGACAGCCCCCCAGACCAAAGATGACTTTACGGGAACGCTCCGGCGAGGGGGTGCGCGGCCGCGGGAGGGGACGGTCCGGCGCCGGCAGGAGCGCGCAGCAAGGTGTGGGGCTCCGGGCCGGTGCCTTTCTCCTGCGTTTTGCACCGAGGGGTGGCAGCCAGGCAGCGGCAGCCCCTTCCCGGAGGCACTACCGGAGCCTGTCGGCCGCTCTGGCGTTTTAACATCAGAGGTGCGAAGGCTGCAGGGAGAAGCAAACTCCCTCTCTCTTTCCGCATGCTGAAACTTTGTTCTGTTGTCCACTTGCGGTCCTGCAATGGAGAGCCGTGTGTGCAGAAAGCCCAGGTACCGCACAGCTAAAAAGCTGCGGTACTGAGCTCACGATGCTCCCCACCTCCTGTAGATATCTATGCCGGGCGCTCACTGAACATCGTTTTGGAAAAGGAGGCAAAATGGTTACAAGCAAGCCCTACGACAGTGCATTTGTTTTGCAACAGTGGCCTGTCGCCCTCCTCCCTCAAAGCTGGCCGGCAGGTGCCCGGTGTCCATTTGGGCACCAGCCGGCGGTGCCAGCTCAGGTCGGGCAGTGTGGGAGTTTGCTGCGGAGATGTCGCTGTAAATAGCCCCTGCACGCACAGAACTTGTGTGTGACAGCAGTGTCGTGTGGAGTGGCTGGCCTGCGTCCAGGATGTCTGCTCTGCTCCTTGAAATTGTATTAGTTTGAAAACGAAGAATTTTTAGGATACTGTTTGACTTTTGTACCAAAGCCTTTGTTATGATTTATATTGTTACGGCTTTGAAGCCATAACCATGCCTGAAGCCCTGCTGGCAACATGATCTGCAAAACCCACCTTGCATCCTATCAGGCACAATTTACTGTGTAATCTTTTAGTCCAGACCAGAGAATTTCAAGTGTGGCCACATATGAAATTAGTGTGTAACCATAACATGAAAGTGTGTGTGTTGTATTTTTGGATTTATCTAAGGAAACCGTGAACAACAACTACTCCAATGAAACTGTTTTGCAACTTTGATGGCAAATCTTAGCTGCTGAGAGGTCCCATTTTAGTTTCAGATCTGTCGCAGCCATCATTCTGTCTCATCTCCAGCCTTTAAATTTAACTGCAAGCTGAACAAATAGTGCATGTTCGAGATGGTTTTGATTTCTAAGTTGTTGATTGCCTTTGGATTTAGGTGACAACCTGTACTCAGGGCTCAAACACACTATTAAGCTTTTATTAACGTTTATAGGGGGTTTTGCTGTAGGGAGGAAAGGTGTGCAGTTTGAAAGAAAAATTTGGCCCTGACAGCTGGGCATTTTGCTTGGTGTTGAAATGATAGAAAAACAGACTGCTTAAAAAAAATATGTATGGATTAAAAATAGATATTTAGATCATTAACTGTCAATATGGCTGATGGAGTTCTATGTAGCATGATGTTCTAGAAAAACAAAAACTTATGTTGATGAGCCAGCTTCAGTGTTTGAAGCTTTTGGCTTGCAAGCAGCATTTTTGCATTTTCGGGGCTGCAGATAATATTGACTGAATTGACTGGACGTGCTTTCAGCAGGAGAAACAATATGAGAAAATTGATAAGTGGTAGCCTCCTTCTAGTCAGGCCCACTAGCAGTCCAGTAAGAAGGTGTGATCTTCCACATGCACACTCACTCTTAGGGTGATTTTCCAAGATATTCCACAACTAGTGAGAAGTCAACTGTATGATCTTAATGCAAAATACACCTTATTCTGTCCACTTTCTGGGATGAAGGTGTGTAGTTAATTCACTGATCTCACTGTTCTCTGAGTACAGAAAAAGATGGTAAGACACACTTGAACAAAGCCATTGAGTCACCATGCTTCCATAAATCTTCATTCCCCCCACAGTGCCCTTGGTGGCTGGAAATTTTTCAAAACTCTTGAATATAACACCAGGGCTTGCATTTTGGTCACAGAAATCCAGGTTGCATCCCAGCTGAGCTGAGAGATAAAAGAGTAGGGAAGTGCTGCTTCCCTTGTCTGTGCACCCAGGTTTCTCTTCCATGGGCTTCACAATGTGTGTCATCCCTGTGTTCACCTGGAACATGCCAGGGAACTGGGAAAATGAGCTTTTCTCAGTATGAATATAGCACCTGTATCTTACTCAGGTCACTAAGATAATTTATTAGTGAGGAAGCAGTAAGGGTATCAGAGGCAAGCCTTTAAGTTTCAGTGTGAATCTGGGCATAGGGTTCAAAGGTAAGAACAGCCAAATACCTGTGAGCTTTGGTTTTGAGGGAGGCAATGATTTTGGGTTCATTTTGTACAAAAAGGCTAGTCTAGATGGTTGGTCATTAACTGACTGTTAATATGAGATCTTACAAAAACATCTTTCCATTTGTCTTGAGTTTGACCTAAAATCAGAAGATTTGGGGTGTTACTTTAGTCTCTTTTGAGGTTCTGGCTTCACTTCTCTAGTAGAACAAATCTCGCCCAAGTGTCTCAGATCGCTTCACAAGCGCTTTACAAGAGCCATTTTTAGGAGAGAATGTAATTCTTGTTCTCATCTGAGAGTCTAGAGAACTGAGACAGAGCTCAAAAGACCTATCCAAAATACAGAGTAAATTAGCATAGGAAATGAGTCCGGGAAACAACATATTTGCTCCAGTCACAGCATTAAATTGCTTTTCCCTAACTCACTGGAACTGTTAAGAAATTCATGGGCCATTCCTCTTGCAATGACTTGAAAAGGGCAGACATGCCTTTTATGCTTCTTTCTGATGTAACTGGTATTAAATATGCATTGTAGCTCAGTTACCTTAGATAACTGAGCATAAATTCATCCATCTTCCACTTGAAATTCTGTTCCCAAATGTAGCAGCTGAATAGTCTTTCTTTTGTTTTCTACTTTTTGGATGGGTTGGAGATTTCTTGCTTTTGTTTTTAGAGAAGAATCTTTTTAGCATTCCTTAGAAACTAATTAAAATGCTTCTCTTTTGGCTTGTTCTCCTAATTTATTAATACCACAAATAACTTTTCTTTGGTGACCCACTTTCATAAGTATCTGAACATCTAGCAAAATTGTAACTCATCAGGAAGGCAGTGTAGACTAATAAATAGTGTCTCCAGACAAGAAGAAAAGCCAAGACACTTCTTTCTTTGCCGTGCAGAGTTTTACACACCACACATACAGAAAATATTGCTCTATTCCCCAGCTCAACCTGATGCCATTAGCCCAAAAGAAAGCACTTTATTGATTACATGATTGATTTAAAGGTCAGAAGGTAGGATTGCATCTATTCTCCTGCCTGAATTCCATTTTCACCCAATACCCACAGTGAAGAAGCTGCTCTTTGCATAAATATAAATTGAAGTATTGGTCTGTGTGAGTGTTCAAGCAAATAAACTTTCTCTTCTAGCTCCCAGGGCAACTCCTCAACACTATGCTGTCATCAAAACCACTAGGCTTTGACTAACATACTGCTTTTTATTGAATTATCTTACCTGTTTTGTGAAAAGTACAGATTTGCATAGAAAAAGAGGATACTCACTGATTTAATGAACATGATGATCAACAGGCCACTGGAAGTGGTAGAGCTATACAGCCTCTAAATCAGAGGCCAGCTAGCATAGAAGAGTGCACTGTTTTTCATAATCATTTCGAAATACACAGATGTTGCTTTTTGTGAGCTGAAACTATACAGAGTTATCACAAAGAGTGATTAATTGCCCTGTGTCCTGCCGACACTCCAACACTGGGTGTGTTTTAAGGACAGTCTGCTCTAAGAGTGTAGTCTGTGGTTGCCCCAGCCCAAGGATACTCAGTGTTGCTGCCTTCTCTCCGAAGTCTGCTGAAGAGCAGCCCCTAACAGGAGAGCATAAGGTTTATTTGGTGACTTCTGATGAAGACTTGCTTTCCTTTTCAGTAAGTGTGGACGTCTGTGTAAGTGTGAGAGAATTATGGTGGCATTTAAAGGAGTCTGGACTCAGCCCTTCTGGAAAGCTGTTTCGGCAGAATTTTTGGCCATGCTCATTTTTGTCCTCCTCAGCCTGGGCTCCACGATCAACTGGGGTGGAGTGGAGAAGCCCCTGCCTGTAGACATGGTCCTTATCTCCCTCTGCTTTGGACTCAGCATTGCCACCATGGTGCAGTGCTTTGGACACATCAGCGGAGGCCACATCAACCCTGCTGTGACCGTGGCCATGGTCTGCACAAGGAAGATCAGCCTGGCCAAGTCCATCTTCTACATTCTCGCCCAGTGCCTGGGAGCCATCGTGGGCGCGGGCATCCTTTACCTCGTCACACCGCCCGGCGTGGTGGGAGGCCTGGGAGTCACTGCGGTAACCACTTCTCCTCTGCCTCTTGAACCAGGCTAGCTTAGACCCCGAGAAAACAGAACCAGTGCCACACAGAATGAGGAAAGCTCAGGCAGAGATTGAGACAGCTTGCTGGTTTATTTACAACATCCAGACAGGGCTTAAAGCTCTCCTTAGGATGGGTTTATGCAGTGTGATAGCTCTAGCTGTTCTTTTTATAGAAGCTCTCTTTCCTAGAACTTCCCCAAATCTGATGACAGCAGGTAATGTTAATTTACATACAAAATTTAAATAATATATGCGTGAAATGCCATTTTTATATGGTCTGAGGAGGGGGGAAATTAATTCCATGCTATTATGATGGGGATTGAAAAAACATCAATTTAAAATGACATACTTTTGAAATAGATTGTGGCTTAGATTTCAGCTTTGTTCTAGACTAATAAGGAATGCCATCAGTTAGCCCTGTTGCAGGACTTATTAAAAATGCACTTGAGCCGCACACTGCTTAATTTTTAATTGAAATTTAAATTAATTAAGTCAGGGCTAATTAATGAATTTATAATTGAATAGTAAATTACAGTGCTCCCAAGAAAAAAAATGGTGAAAGGGAAGTGCAGCATTTGCAAATCCCTGTGTAAAAATAAACTATACTTCTGCAGTCTAACTTTGAAATTCCAGTTGGATGTTACTGTTAAGCCTTCTATTCTCAGTCCAGCAGTGATTTTCCATGATTCTCAAAATAAAAAAATAAAAACCATTTTAAATTAAAAAATAAATAAATAAAGGGAGAAGAGTGAGGAGGGGAGAATCTGTACCTCTAAAAGTTCGCTGTTGTCTTTCATTTTTTAGTATTTAAAAATACTGTTCATTGAAATACAATTTATATATGTGATGGCTTTCTGATTTACAAAATCACCTTTTCTTCATTTCTGGTGTTTCTTTCCCTTCTTCCAGGTACACAGAGATCTTTCTGCTGGGCATGGACTCCTGGTGGAGTTGATAATTACATTCCAGCTGGTTTTTACTATTTTTGCTAGCTGTGATTCAAAACGAAGTGATGTCACTGGTTCAGTAGCTTTAGCAATTGGATTTTCTGTTGCAATTGGACATTTATTTGCTGTAAGTTAATGGTTTCTCTTTAAAAAATAGATCCCTTTACCCTTTATGACTACTTCAAAAGTAAATGGAAACTTTTGTGACCTTTAGAGCAGTTACAGCTATAGAGCTGCTGTATTCTTTATGGATCCATGCCAAAGCCCTTTGGAGTCTCAGGAGTGTCCCCTTGGGTAGGGTGTTGCACCAGAACTTTTCTGGCTGTCCATGTGATGACTTTGTTAACGCTGTGTTAAGACTCAGGAGAGTGATGATATCTGCTGTAAAGAGGAGGAGCCATACAAAACCAGGGCGTCCCACAGAAATCGAATCACTACCTTCCAGACTTTAATAACAGGCCACATTTTCTCTCTGCTCTAGATCAATTACACCGGTGCCAGTATGAACCCAGCTCGATCATTTGGACCTGCTGTCATTATGGGCAGATGGGAAAACCAATGGGTAACTCTCCTTTCATACTTCCTTCACCACAGCGACAAACAGTGATCAGGATTTTTTATACATCATTTGCTTTCAGTTATCTCTCCCGGTGCATCCCATAGTGACCATCCCAGAGGAAGACAGGCATTGACCTGCCCGGAGCTTAGGCATCATCATGCTCCTCACCTGAGACTGCAGTGCAGCATGCAGCTTGTTGGAATAGCATCTTACTAGTCAGGGGTCATTTTGTGGAGGTAGAAGCTGGGGTAGAAAGGAAGTCATATGAAAAGTTCAAAACAAAAATAAAGCAACACAGCGAGACTGAAAGAATTGTACTGCTGGAAAGAAAAATCCTCCAAGGCAGATTGCCAACCCTGCTGGTCATGCTGGTGAGGAGTTATGGAAGTAATTCTGTCAACTTCATGTTTCACCTGGTTCTGCAGCAAACTGGGGCAGATGTATAAAAAGAGAGCAGGGACCCTCTGTGATGTGGTTCCTGGGGGAGAACCGGCCTCAGCAAGTGCCTGCAGTGAGAGATGAAGAGGTTGCAGTCTGGTATTTGCAGACCAGGCCAGATGTTACCTGCTTCAGTTAAAAGTGCCAGCTTAGCCAGGAGCGGTTGCACAGGAAACAATGTTATAAACAGTCTGTGAATGATGCAGTAAATTTCTATAGCATCCCACAGTCCAACTTATAAAAAAACATTTTGGATTTTATATGGGAGGGATGGATCACAGCTCAGCCTCACCTAATTGTAGACAGGGAAATCACTTCTAGGGACACTTTCAATGCTAACTGGAAGAGCTGCATATTACAGTGCATATAAGGATTTTCTTGATTTTTAAAGTATGAAGCCCACATTGCTCCCACTGCAGCTAATAATAGAAATAGCATTGTCTTCAGGCCCTAAGGCTTCAATTCTGCAAACACGATACCATGTGTAACTTTGTTCCCAAGAGTTATCCTATTGAGGCAGATTTACCCAGTTATCAGTGAATGGCTTGTTCATATGAAAAACTGCTGTAGTTTTTCACAAGATTAATTATCCATACTCTGAGGAAGCCTGTAATTTATAACTAAAGCTATAAACAATAAACAAATGTACCATGGAGAAACTTGCAGGAGAAGCTTAGTTACTGTCCTGGCCACTTGGAAAGACAGCCTTTTCCCCTCCTCCAGAGCAGTGACATTGGCATGCTATTGACAGGAGCCTGTGGGCTTTGGCACCTACTAATGTTGCTGCAGTGCTGCCTGTGGTGACGAAATAGATAGGTACCTACAAAGTTGTGTTATGTCCATTGTATTTGCTTATTCAAATTAGATTATCAGACTGCCCGTTGTGGTTGACTGCCTGTTGTATTCTGTAGGATTAAATGCCAAATTCAAAGTATTTTGGAAACATGAGTCTGAAATACTGAAGCAGAACTGTTTGTGTGTACACTAGGAAGGGTTTTGCTTCCTTGAAAGTTCATTTTCCTCTTGGTTCAAAATGCAGAAAGAAAATCACTTTTCTGCTTTGGTGTTTCCTTTGTGTGTCTTCTTGCAAACAGTCCATATTTGTGGTCTACAGCTGTCAATGATCAATGAAAAGTTTAGACGAGGCCTCCTGTAAAGAGATAGACCAATAAATTGACAAAATTATTTCACTTTGAGGAAGTGGGCCTGCTTGTCAACCTCCTTACCGCTGCTAATTTAAAAGCCTAATGCCTGGGGTTTTTTCCGCCTCTTTTTTTGCAGGTGTACTGGGTGGGACCAATAATCGGAGCAGTCCTTGCCGGTGCTCTGTATGAGTACGTCTATTGCCCGGACGTGGAGCTCAAGCGCCGCTTCAAAGACGTCTTCGGTAAGGCTACCCAGCCTTCCAAGGGGAAGTACATCGAGGTGGACGACAACAGGAGCCACGTAGAGACCGATGACCTGATCCTGAAGCCTGGCATAGTTCATGTGATTGATATCGACAGGGGCGAGGACAAGAAGGGAAGAGATCCATCCAGCGAGGTGTTGTCTTCTGTATGACTAGCAAGAAGCACTGAAAGCAGAGAGCAGCCTGCTAGCACGTCCACAGATATCCTTCCACCCATTAAAGAAACAGATCTCCTCTAGGCTGAGCATCTTCCACTTCTTGAAAGGTATGGTGTGGGCAGCTGGATGGAGTGGTGTCACCAAACCATACGCCTGCTTAGTTGGAAGATTAGGACTTTGCTATAATTAGGATTCCACTTCTATTTTTCCAAATTTAGACTTGTTCCTAGTATTTTCCTTTCCTTCCTTCTGGAGCAACCCCAAAGTCAAAAAGAGAGATGAAAGCATTCTTCTTTAATAAATCAGTCAATAATGAGATAAAGATAGAGATGTGTAACATTCAGATTGACAGTTAAGACATATCAGGAAATGCCCATAGACATGAAGACCTACTTATCAGATTGTTCTTCTGACACTTAATTGGCTGTTGTCAGCTCCAATTATAACATCTTACCCATTAAGCGTTCTCTGCGAGGTTCAGAGACAGCACCAGCACTATTTAAGAGTTTTATCCGCAGTCAAGCAAAGGAGTGTTGTTTCCATTCATGTACATCACTATTGCCTTGCGAACTACCTCTGAAAAAATGATACTTTAACAGGCTTTTAATAAAAAATTCTATCAACCTGTCAAATTTCACTCATGTGATTTGCCGGATGAATACATTGCCTTCATCCCCAAGAGTAAATGTGCTGAAATGGAATGTTGAAGTGTACGATAATAAGGCTGCAAAGCAGTTGATTGTACTTCATGCTCCCTCTTGTCATTGTCTATCTGGTGAAACATTCTCCTGGGGTTTGACTATTGACCATTTAGTGTTAGCAGACTCTCAAGGTCATGCAAAGAATATAAAGGCTTTGCTGTTACTTAATAACTCAAATAAGAGATATCAGAAGAAAAGAAGGCATATCTGTTTTCAGTGCACTTGTTTGAATACACATTTCTGTGCTAATTTATGTAAACTAAAGGTTTAAATTACTTACCTATTTTCTTACGAGATGGTTGGAGATAGGGGTTTTTTTAATTTATTAGTAATGTAGAGGGGTTTTAACTTTTAACTGTATTGAGACACTGATTGGGAAATATTTTTTTATAACAGATGATAAAAATATGACTGCATCTGGCTTTTTGTTGTAACTGATGCCTAAGTATTTGAACAGGATCTCTGCTTGTTCCAGTGTTCATATAGTCATAAATTACACCTCTGGCAAAGGTTTCTTTATCTGTTGTTAGAAAAAGGTTCAAGTGCTTGCAGGGTGTTTTAGGGGGAAAAGGACATGAAATAATGTTTGGCAAACAGTCTTTCCCCTGTAGAAGTATTTTGCCAGACATAATCACAGCAGAACATTTCTGTAAAGCTGTTACTGACTTACTGCTTTTGTTTCTGATCAGTGGCTTTGAGTTTTACAATATGCAGCTGCAGAGCAGTCAGGAGCATGGTATTATTACTGTAATTATAGAGTTTTTATTTTTAAATTGAAAAGCTACCCCTGCTTATTTTGCCATGAGAGGAAAAAAAGTATTAGTCCTGACTGTGGGCTGTATTAGCCTCGTCTGTTCTTTGACATACTCTACATGCAATCTTTATTACAGGGAATTAGATGTTTCTAATGAGATAATAAAGCACTACAACCCTCAGATCTGTGCACTATGATCCAAGGGCAATTCTAGTATCCCATCTTGCAGCACTGTATAGTCCCAGCGTGTCCTTTTTCGAGTTTCACATTTTTCTTGTCTTAAACCCCGCTGGTGTGGCACAAGTTCCCTGCTCTGAGCATGAGATTCATGACTCCTTCACACATTTGCAGACGGACCATGGTCTCTCCCGTGCTCCACCCAGGCACATCAGGTAGGACACGGGGGCACAGGACAGGCGTGACCCGGGGACAGCCCCACTCCTGACAGCTGAGCCCCACTCCTGACAGCTCCCCGTCAGGTCCCTGCTGCAGCGTTGCAGCAGCGGCTGCCTGGCCAGTCTGCTGAAGCAGCTGATGCCTGTCCTTGGCTGTGCCTCCACACAGGGACAGCAGCACGGTTCAAGGGCAGCAGCGTGGCTGGGGGCCTGCGAAGGACAATGTCAAGTTGCAGATAAGAGCTTCTTCCCACAGCAAGGACTAAGTCTCCCAAGGAAGGGCAGCACAGGTGTGGCGTTAGACCTCTGCTCAGGTGGATAAATACCGTGGGAAAGAGATTCAGTGAGAAAGATCAAAACTTGTTGGGGGATTTGTCTAGGCATTTAGCTGGGCTTTTTTTTTTATATATATATAGTTCCAATTCTGTATTTGTTAAAGGGACACTTTTGCATGGCTTAAAAAGGTAAAGAGTAATACACATGGAATGGGTGGATTTTTAAGCAAAGGTTTGCATTTTTTGTATTTAAAGACACTCCTTAATTTGTGAATTTTGCATGGTACTGTGTTATTTAAATAAGAAGCTGTGATTTGTTTTATGCTTAAGGGTCCTTTACACGAATGTCTTGATGTGTGTTTTCCTCACCCGGCCTGATTCTGCTGCTGAGGTGAGCATAATGTGAGCATAGCACCAGCCACCTCTGTTAGGAGGATCTTTTTCCTGAAACACTCTGTACTAATGAAGTGTGGAAAACACTCAGAACCAGCCCCAGAACCAGCAGAACTCCTTGTTCAGGATAAGATCCTGAGACTTCTGAAAAGATCAGGGAAAAGAAGGGATGCTAAAATAGAAACTGCTAGACAGTAAAGGATGATGCCATGCCATTAGACATTAGCCAGAAAGCAATGTGTGGTAGGTGTGCTCCTGATCCCACAGACTGAGACTCTCGGAGGAGTTTGTCGTTGCCTACAGTGGAAATGATCTTTTTTGGGGCCTCCTGATGGCTTATCTCGTTCACTTCACTGTGTTTTTGCTAAAATCAGAGGCTTTCAGCAAGATACTTAGTTTTGGAAGAAGATGCATTTAACTTGAGGTTTGTGACCCACCCTGAAGTAAATCCGTAGGAGTGGCTGTAATCACAGGTGCTTCTGCCCCACCACAAGAGATCACCATTCATATAAGGGAACATCACTCTTCAGCATCTATTAGGACTTGATTTATTACAGGGATACATGCTCCTCTAAGCTGTTTTGCATTGGTGTCATCACTGTACAATAGTCACATTTGGTTAGATGATAGACTAGCATGACCTTTTTGTGGATTTGAAATACTTTTGCTTTAGTATTTTTTTTAAGATATGTACTTTGATCCTGTTTCAGTGAGACTTGTGTTCTAAAGCTCTTCAGCTCTATATTGCACTCATAACACACTTGATGTCCTCTTAAAACATTTCTTGGTTTTGGTGGGAAATGTTTTTTTTGTTTATGATGGTGGATGGATGTCACAGGAAGTCTGCCAGGTCTGTCATCATTTTGGGGCCCCAAAAAATGGGATGAGTCTCACTCCTCCCTGATGGCATGATTGTTTTCAATGCTGTATTTGCACTTTAACAATCACCTTCATAATATTAAGTCACTGGGTTACAGAAAATAAAGCATGGAAGCTAAGGGTGATTCCACTGAAGCACACAAATACCTTTTAGATTGTGTGTACTCTGAGGAGTTTGTCACCCAAATTCTGACTATTCTCAGGAAAAAAAAATAAAAAGAAACCCTGCGGCATTCAAGTTGTCATCATAACCCTTCTGTTGAAGTGTTCCACCTTTCAGTGGAAGTAGGAGTGAGATTAATCCCATGCTGTGTTTAGGCTTGTCACGTGTATTCGCATATCAGCTTTTCAAAATGTGCTTTATTTCTGATTATTAGTAATTGCCACAGTATGTGCTTAGAAAGCTAGATGGCCATCTACCTTTCTAGTGCTTCATGGCAGAGCAGTTGCTGCTGTGCTCTGAAACACCTTATCTGCCATCTGTGTAACACATTCAGGATATTATACACCATCCAATACTTTTAATCTAATTAAAATATGTGAGAATTTACATTGTGAGTCTTTCTTTTCAAGGTGAGAGGTGAAAACACCATGCACAATTTTTTTGTATCTCAATTCAGCCTGTGTGTATCTGAGTTTCTCAAGGACTTTCTAAATAGACAATATGTAAATATAGACTGAAGGATTTGCTGCCCACTTATATGATCTAAGTCATATCTGTTGCAGTCTGAAATTTAGGACAAATGAGGTAAAACAAACTGTGTACATGGATTTTTCCACAAGACTGCTTATTGTTTAAATGCTTAGTCACCATGGTATCAGAACTAATGTAACAGGACTTAAAATTTCCATATGTAATATTTGGAATAATCTACTGAAAAATACACTATAAAATAATACATTGTTATCTGGTTCCCACATGTATTCTACTGTATCTCACACTACTGTTGGAAATAAATGTGTCAAAAAAAAAAAAAAAAGGCATCTTGTGGTCATTGGGAACATTTCATCATCCTGAAGCTCAGGACTGAAATATAAGGAAAAAACCCAGAATCCAACCCATAGAACATGTCTAAGAGGAGTCTGGGAGTATGTGCAACAGAGAATGAATGATTTACTGTGGAAAAATATTCATCAAAGAGAGGTGCTTGTGCAAGAGATTTAATATCTTTAAGGAAATGAGCTAAACCAATTAAAGCAAAAATTATGCTGGTATGTTGTCATGGTTTAAACCCAGCTGGCAGCTAAGCACCACACAGCCAATGGCTCACCTCCCCCACTCCTAGCCCAGTGGAATGGGGAGGAGAATCAAAACTAAAACTTGCAGGTTGAGATAAAGAGTAGTTTAATAAAAAACCCCACAACATCAGTGTGTTATCAACATTATTCTCATACTAAATCCAAAAACACAGCACTGTACCAGCTACTGAGAAGAAACTAACTCTATCCCAGCTGAAACCAGATCATTTATGTACATCACTGATTTTGCCAGAAGTTTAGAAACTCATAGGACTAGTGGAGAGCGAAGGTTTTGAAAAGTGATAGAAACTACACTGGCGCTTCAGACCCCTTTCACTAAAACACAGCTTGTGAGACCAAGCTCCCATGAGGAACTTCAGCAATGAAAATCAGATCCTGTGGCATTTACATTTCTAGTTGTCTAGCTCTTTGCTTGGAATGCAAAGTTTAGCTCCTATGACATTAATGGAGGTAAATTAGGATCCTGAAAATGACTAATATGAAAACACATCACCTGGGATACCATCTAATCAGTAGGAGTGACTCATGCCTGAAATTCACCCCTTGCAGTGCTTTGGTTCTTGCCTTCAGCTTCTTCCTGTCCTAGCTCCAGAGGCACCTCACAAGAGGCTTAGGGGGGTGTGTGTCTGTGTGTGTTGCGTATAACTTAATACACACATGATTTGTACCTTACTGAAACAGGTTCCCAAGGGAATTTAGGCAGAACTAGCAAAATTATTCTGGTGTCACAATCACATCAGGAAGGAGGCACTCTGACGTTTTGAAACATGCACAGAGCAGGAATATGGGTGTCTGGAGAGTTACAGAGACAAACACATAGTGATGGAGCTGTCTGCAGTGTTAAAATGAAGAAGAGTCCTGGGAAGAACAGAAAAGCAACCATGTGGGCAAGGGAGATCTTGGTAGCACACCTCTCACCTGGGGGTTACTGGCACTATGGTACCAGGGGATTAAAACATGGTCCCCATTGCATGAGGATGTGGATGAGGCTTTTGGATCTCATCTGAGCCATCAAAGGGAGAGGCTGAGCCGTGCTGGGTGAGTGATGTCCTTACTCTAGGCTTCAGCGGCGACGCTGGCTGCAGCAGCAACAGCTACAAACAGCAACTGTGACCCAGTCATCTGCTTAAAAAGAGAACTTAGAGAGTAGATGTTTCCAATATCAGCTTCCTTTTAAACCCTCATTTGGCTTTAGACTCCTTTATCTGTTGTAGATTGTAGTGTATTGCAAACGTTACACACTGCTTTATTTATATCAGGCTGATAACTGTTATCTTGGCTATTAATTTCTTTTGACCTTTCTTGCCTCATTAGGAAAACAATCCTTACAAGTACAAAAACTGTGGCATAATCTCACTAAAAAAGCTATCATAATGTTCTTTGGAAAAGCAAAAGGAGCTTGTATTATTTGTCTCTCACCTTGCCATGTGGGATGGGCAGAGGCAGAGGCTTTCTGTGGGTGTGCCTGGCAAACAGAGTTCCCAACTGATACTCTCCACTCATGCACAGCGATGACCTTCCTGTGATGTTTCATCCCTATTTCCCTTTTGATATGAATCTTCATAAAAACCTCTGGAATGCAGAGTATGCCTAGAGTTTCTTATGAATAGACCTGGGTCTTTTAAAGTGTGCACATATGTGCATCTGTGTGCACACGCCTATGTGTGAAGGGTGCAGGGGTGCACAACATGGCACAGCCACAGTGATTACTTCTTCCCAGCAGCAGACAAGATCAGTAGGTAAAACTGTGGGAGATCAGCTGCCATTTGAGATTGTTGCATGCCCCACTGGGAGCCTAATGACTTGGTCATTTATTTCCACTTATTTCTGAGCCATGTGGCTTCCAGCTTGAAATGGGGTCATGGCCATCTCCTACTGCCATGGAGCCAACTGGGTTCTGCTGCTCTTCCTCCCAAAGTTCATTTGCCACAAGCCTTTCTTTCCCCACATTTCAACCATTTAAAAATTGATTACCTTAGACATTTTGGAGCTTTCTAGCATGAGAAATATTTTACCATTATTCCACTCTACCTTAGGGTTAACTGCATTTATTCTGTGGGAATTGTTTCTTTATTTTAGAACAGCAAATCTCAGGGCACTGGAGAGTCATTCATTTTTCCTCAAAAATTTCCTTTGATAGTTCCTAGTGATATCTCTGCTGTTCTGTTCCAGTACTTAATTTTTTCCATTTGCATGGTATCTCAGTGCCTAGCTGCCTTGTGGTCCCATATTCAGACAGGAATGCATGCATATTTTGTTTTGTTTTGCCTTTCCAGCTGAATGAGCTCATCAGAGCTGGAATGAGATGGTTTAGTCTCTAGATCCCCCTTTTGTGAGCTTCTTCAAGCTGCTACTGCCACTTTGGACTTGGGGCCACTTTTTCTAGTCAGCAGCAGAGTTGCCCCAGAGGGGGGGGCATTTCATCTGCTTTGACTTTCCAGAGCTGTAGAGTACATAGGCTAAATCCTGCCTTCACTTCCAGAAGAGATGAAGTAGGTTTGCACCAGCCAAACCCAGCCCTAGACAATTGCAGTAGAGCAAACAGTGTCCCAGCAAAGAAGTAATCAGTTTTGAAAAGATGGGATTTGGGCTTGTGGCCAGTCCCTGGGCTCTGATTTGCAAGAAAAACATCAATAGGAAAACTGGAACAATGGCTGATTGTCCCTGTAAGTTCTGAACATATGTGCATGAATATCCAGTAAGGAGAAGCCTAATGCTTCATGATTAAAGATGACAGAGCAGGGACAAAATGAACTCTGGAGATCAGGAAGATGTACATAGATGTTGGACTCTGCTGTTGTTTGCCCACAGGTATTGCTCCAGAGAAACAGCTGCACAGCATCTTCTCAGAGCTGAGTCAGACCAGCTGTACGGGGTAGGATGCGCACAAACGCAAATGTTTCAGACACAAGGCTTTTTTGTTTTTCTCCCTCCTTCCACAGCTGCCCAGCATACTTCAGATTTACCGGAGGCAAACATTGCTAGGGCATGAATGCAGAAGCTTCTCTAGCCTCAAGACTAAAATGTGAGAATAAAGCTTTGTGTCCTCCAACCTTTTAGCTTTGAAAAAGCCCAACAAATGCCATGGAGGGAGCTTTAACAAAAGAGGTCAAAAAGTCCATCTGGATCCCTCTGCAACCTAGTCATTCCTAGAGCTACCCTTAGAGAAGCGATCCGTAAGTTAATTCATCATTGTGTAAATAAAATATCCCCCAACTTCTTTTACCACTAGCCTTTCTGAGTTAAAATAAATATGTTTTGGTAGAGCACAGCTGAAGAGCATCTAAGGTTTATATATAGCAGCTATTGCTATTGTGTCTGAGTGGTGAGGAAAAGGTCAATGCAAAATTATTTTATTATCCCCCTAGTAAGAAAAGTTGTTCTGTGTGTTTGTGGGGTTTTGGGAGGAGGGGGAAGTTTGGTCTTTTTTCTTCTTAGAGTGTTCTGTTTTTTTCAGGTTGTCCAGGTTTACCTTTATTTTTTCTAAAGTTTGGATCCTCAAACGTTGTATGGAATTAAATAGAACAATTCATTTTCTTTTTTTTTTTTTTCTTTTGTCAAAGAGGATGCTTTAACTTTTCTGGCTGTTTGATGCGTTTGCTCTGCAGGATCTGATGGCATCCTCCGTTGCATGGTCTCCTTTTCTCTATATCTCCTGCACGGACCACTGTCCCTTCAATGAATTTGGGACCCTGTGGGGTCTGCTAAGGTTTTCACAATGAAGCTCCAAGCATCTGAATTTGTGATTCAGGTTTTTCATTTTCATTTTGGATTGCATTTTTCTTAACAAAATACACAGTTTCCATGAGCCCTCTTTCATGGTGTACCAAAATGTTTCTTCTGAATTCAGCCCTCTTTAATCCATTTTCTCAATATTTTGCTAATTATTTAGAATTTATCATTAAACCTGCGTATTAGAGACAATTGCCCAAATAAAACTTGGTTTTCTTATGTTCCTCTCCATTTGTTTCTCATTTTAGGTGTCTGAGGGGCCAGCAGTTTTTGTCCCAACAACCTATAAAAATTGTGTGAAGGTAGAAAATTCACATTCCAGCAGTAATATATGGCAGTGCTAGAGTCTTGGGTGATGGAAGGAGCCTGAAAAGTTGTCATTTTATATCCTTGAAAACACAAACTTTAGTCAATAATGAAACATCTCAGCTTTGAGGGTTAACTGGGAAATGTGTCATCCTAACATGAGGTGAAAACCTACAATTTCCAGTTTTGCAGTCAAAGGCTGGAAAATCCCTAAGCTTTCCAGTGGCCAGAAGGAAATTCTATAGCTAAAGCAGGTTTTAAATACTGAGTTCTGTAGTTCTAGCAATGGTTAAAACTATTTTTACAATTACATTTATACATGTGTATATATATAATTTAATGTTTAAGTTTACATACATATGTGCGTATATAATATAAATATTATCTGTATATATATATGTCTGTGTGTACATGTAAATAATATATATACATATATAAGAAATGGCTAATAAGTCTTTAAGTGCTCTTTCCCACAGATTTAATAATAAACTTTAACAGGAAAGATAACACAGGCACCCTGACTTCCATCTTTCTTTTCTGAACATTGGTATTTTCTCTCTTACGAGTGTTAACATTTCTCCAGCCAACATAAAGTGTTTATGCTGCAGATAAATCTGGAAAGAGGAAGCCTTTTCTGCTCTCATGGTTGTTACACAGACAGCGTTTTCCTTGTGGTTTGATTTAACATGCAGCTATGAGTGCTCTCTGTAAGTAACAAATCATTACACCTGCACTGAGTAAATATAATACAGCTTGCTTTTGCTGAAACATGATGGGGTTTTCTCCCCTGCTTTGTACTTTCTTGAATGCAGCCCAGGTCAAGAAGTCCTGAAGATCAGCCAGTTTGTTTCCAGCCACGACTGTAGGTCTTACCAGATCCTTTCCTTCAGAATATCAATGGAACCAATACAGATATTTCTCTTTATTTTTCTTTTTTTTCTTTTTTTCTCTTTGTATGTGGATCCTTAGTCTGCTTGAAGCACCTCTGGTGGTGACAAGACATGGACAAAAATAACCACAGGGATATTTTAAATTACTTTTTGCTTTACAGACCAAATTTTACTAGTGAGGTCGATGTTTAAGAGGCGTCTGTATAACCCAGGAATGGTGATTTCTGTAGGTCAGCTATTTTTCTTCTGCAGACCTACACAGGAACGTAAAGGAAGAGCAGTGGCAGGAGTAAAATCCTGATTATATATACATTTACATTGTGGCTGTGCCTGTCCCATCCCTCCTTAATGGTGGTAGCAGGGCTGTAAAAACCTGCTTAGTCACAAGGGTGAGTTTTTAATTGATAAGATAGAACTCCCTTCCGCTTGCTCACTAGTGCTAGCTCTCCTGCCTGACAAGGCTGCAGGGGCTTATCTGTATTATTGAGCTGCCCTAGACCCACAGACTTGAGTTTGGGGTTGAAAGAGATTGTTAATGAGTGCCTGGGGACACACAGATACTGTTAAATAGGAGGAGGTTAGGTTTGTCTTGGTTTGGTTTGTGCTCTCTATTTGCTGGGAACAAGACAACCAGATTTGCAGTAACATTAGCAAAGCTTTACAATAGCTGGTTGTGAAATCCAAAATACTGCCAGTTGTGCTGTAAAATTCAGAATCAAAACATTCTCTTTAAATCGGGCAAGTTTTAAATTAAAAACATTTTGTTTGCCTTTTTTTTTTAATCTCATGTGATCATCTGATACAACTATGAGAGCTGGAAACATCATGACCTGAGACTCCAGGGTTTGAAGAATACAGCCAGGCTGATGAAACACTTTACAAGTAGCAATGATGTTATACACTTGCATTAGTCGTTTGTTTTTAATGATGCTGTGCTTCTGCAGCAGATGAAGCATGCGAAGTATCTCCACTAGGAATGACTCGGGGATTAAATGCTGCCAGGGGCTTAGGTTGGTGATGCCTCTCACAGCAGTGCAGGGGAGCTCAAAGAATCTCTGGATGGGGCTAGGTCTGCTGGAAACAGAAGTCTTGGTCTGCATAGTAGGAGGTGGCTTGGAAGCTGTCTCAGACAGTGGTTAACACAAATTGCCCGAGATGCTGCAGCAGTGGTGGTGGCGTTTCTGTGCAGTGTGACACTGCTAACATAAATTCAAAGGGACTATGGGAAAATTGTTTGTGCTAAGAATAAAATTTGTATAAAAATAGATGGTGAAATAAAGAGCACGAAAGTAGACACTTCAAAAGACATTTCACAGCGAGTAATATCTCACATTAAGAGTTTCACATTAGGAATTGCACTGTATTTTAGGGCTTTTTCTTCAATTTGTCACCCTGAGTAGTCTCTCAGAGCATTCCTTATAGCTTCTGTCAAATTCCAGTTGCGAACCAATCTCATAAGGGAAGCAGGAATTCATGTTGATAATTAGTAAGGCCAACTTGAAGATGAGCTCAAAGTCCCAGATGCAGCAATAAATTAATCTCTGTTAGGAAATGTGATCTCCTTTTTCTGCTGCTCCTACTCAATCAAACTAATATATGGAAACAATGCTGCTGTGCTGGGAGGTTAAGTCAGGATTCTGTCCAGAGATAGCAAAAATAAGTTTTTGAAATTACAAGATGATGTGCTTTAAGCCCTCGTTACCAGAATTGAGTCCAATTACCCCATTGGACTGTGCTCCATAGAGCAGCCAATCTTCTTGGAAGAAGCAAACATCTTTAATCTTGACGTCAGGGCTCTGGAGCCAAAGTTCTCCAAGTCTTTTTCTCTGCCATCCACACAGACAATGGCTGTGGGATCTTGAGAAGAAATTGTCAACACGCTTGTTTTCAGTGACTGGTTTTCTCACAAGCATAGGCACAACCTACGAGACACTTTGCTCTGGATTAGCTATCTCCCACAAAATTTGGGA
This sequence comes from Edolisoma coerulescens, assembly GCA_013397115.1. Lineage (NCBI taxonomy): Eukaryota > Metazoa > Chordata > Aves > Passeriformes > Campephagidae > Edolisoma > Edolisoma coerulescens. The sequence goes on along the minus strand of VWZW01005328.1, from coordinate 82,207 downwards.
AAGAGCAGATGAGTGCTCCTCAGTGGAAAGCAACCTCGGTTATGCCATCTATGACAATTATTTATACCAAGCTGACAGAGTTTGCAGTGATGCATTTGACGACTATTCATGCAATCGGTCCTAGGAGCTTTGTTCAGGAGGTTGTAAAGGGACAGCATGCCAGTGACACCCCATAGGCCTTAGACTATTTTTTGAGAGGATGTCTGACCATTTCCACGCTTGGCTGGATAGAAAACAACACGTGCCAACAGCATGCAATGTCTGCAAGCAGCACATGATACCCAAATGTTTTTAGGGGACCGTGGTATGGAAAAGTGGTGCCATAATCTTGAAAGTAGGCAGTTTCATCTTCTTGACAACAACCAGGCTGACAACAATATACAGGAGCTGTGGCATTTCTAGCAGAGAGAGATGTGGCCTAATAGCCTAATCAGTGCATTTAGGAAGGCTGTGAGTTTTGCTCTTTGACCTAGATGTTCATCACTTTTTATTACTTGCAATTCTGTACCAGCAGATCGGATTATCGTCATTAGGCGTTACCATGGCATGATAACCCAGAGGTCAGGGCTTCACCCTGCTAGAAAGTGTGGAAGTATAACAAAGTATGATCTCTGTCACAGAAGCCTGGTACTCAAACTAGAGGGCTGTTGGCTAGAAAGGTGATAAAACAAACAGCCCTGGGGAGTGAAGGTAACTGAAACAGGGCAGAGGCAGCAGGATAACAAGGATCGCATCAAACCAGGTGTTGTCTTTTATGCTTATGCCAAGTACCATTTGAATACAAAGGTTATTTATCCTTAATCTCTGTCCTTTACACTTATCCAAGTCACTTAGTAAGGGAAAAACTGTTGACTATATCCAAGGGACCCTTCTGTCAGAGACAGATTTTTTTCCCACCATTTATATATTAATACATTTCCACCCTACCTACAAAAGGACTTTGCTGTTCTTGTTCTGAAAGGAGTAGATTTGTCATAGCCTCTGCTTATTTCAATTTTCCTATATCCTGTTTCTATTGAGCTACATGTTTTCTCTCTGTCCAGTAAGTCTGTGGCCTTCAAATCTTGTGGGGGATTTTTTAATACGATTTTAACCAAAGAATGCCTGCTTGATTTACATGTTGACCCTTTCAGCCCATTGATCACTTTTCTTGTTTTTGTCCAGCCTCCTGATACTGGTAGTGTCAGAGTCGTTTTAGCTATATAAGGACTGGGACTCATTGCAAAAATTGCTGCTGGCATGGTTCCAGGTTCTCATATAGTCAGTGGTCTGCATCTTTTCACCCTGAGACAGGATGTGTCTGTGTGTACCTGCTCTCTTCTGCTCACTTACTGCAGTACACTCTCCAAGGCAGTGCTGTGTGCTCCCTGGATGTAGTATACTTAGCATGAAAAATTACAAATTCATCAAAACTGTGGCAAAGAATACTAACTTTAGCACAACAGTTCTGCAAACTTTGAAAATTTCCCTTAAAAGCAGCCCAAGACAGAGTGCAAGGGTGAAAGGCAGGGTGGGAAGGGTGAAGCCAGCAGACAAACAGACACTTGGGAAACTTAATAGAAGTTTCTCCTGCACTTTCTTCGGTACAATCACTGTACAGTCTCAGAGGGGAAGCAACTGCCACTTGTCACTCCTGCGAGAGGTTTTCTGGACTGTGTGGAAACTACAGCTGCAGTGTGCCCTCTTATGGCAACACCAGTTGCTTTCTCTGTTTCGCACAAAGGCGTTACGGGGGGGAAGGCAGGGGTTGGTTCGGTATTTTTGTTCCTCTCTTTTTATTTTCCCTGAGAAAAGATATGTGAGAAGAAAGTATTAACTCTGTATGCTGTAGCATGGCTGGAAAACAGGCTTGAAGCTTCTTGTCCCGAGCACCAAGCAGTGCCTCATGTGCCAGAGAAGATGAACTAGTGAACAAAACTAAAGGAGAGGGTAAATATCATCATTGGCTGATGAGACATGGCTTTCGTGCCAAGGCATATGTGAAGTGACAGCGGATTGGTGGTTAAAGGCACTGCATTTAATGGATAACATCTAATTAGTTGACAGAATCTTTCTGTGCTGGCTCCACTGCAGGTTCTGCACGTGTTCCTCTGCAGTGCTGCTGCATTTTGAGTAAGAGTGTTGAGGAAAACATGGGGTCCAAGCAGCAGGGCTCACACACTGCAGACTGAGATGCAGATTGAAATGCAGAGCTCTGGGCAGGACCCTGAGAAGAGAGGCCATGAACTGCCAGCCTCTGGGATAACAGAGGGCGTGACGGTGGGTGATGCCAGCCGGGTGAATGGACACTGGGGAGCACAGCGAGATAACAAAGGAGAGAAAGACCATGAGCCAGTGAGGTGGACGGACACAGAGAGGGGGGCAGGAGCCAATGACTCAGGAGGAAGAGGAGACTTCTGGGAGACTGTGAGGATGTAAAAGCCCAGGGGTTCCTTGGTTGGGGATCCTCCTCAGAGGCACCAGCTCAGGCTGTTTCTGTGTTACTGCACCGTGAGTAAACGGCTTTATGGAACGAGACATCTGAGTCTTTGCCATGGGAAACCTGGGGTTGAACTGGTGACGAAACCTGGTCTGAATGGGGTGTGTGAGGAGTCAAGTGGGGACCCATCGGGTCACTGGAGCCACCCACTGGGAAGGGGCTTCAGTCCCAACAGTGGAAGTCTCTGCCCTTGGGAGTGAGACTGCCAGATAGTCGTGTGAAAGAAAAGCTTCGTTAACATGAGGATGACTAATGTATTGTCATTATTTTGTAAATATTCTGTTATAGGCCTGTTCTGAAGATTGTCTTCCCATGGCTTCTTCTGCCTCTGCTTCTGGTACCTTGTTCTCCTTTGGTGTTTTCCCCTTGTTGCTTCTCAACATCACAGCCAGCACAAGTACCTTGGAGCCCCTTCCGTTCCAATACAGCATCCCACAGCTCCTTCCCCAGGAGGACTCTCCTCCTCTGCTCACTGAAAATGCTTCCAGTCTCCTGGCATTTTCCAACCCACAAAATCATAGCTGGAATACTCTGGGACTCATACAGCTTGTCCTTCCACATCTTTTTTATCAGAACAGTCACATCAGTCTTGCTTATTTGATATTGCCCCTCTGCTCAATGAATGTTTAAAAGCACACAGAAATCCCTAAGAGCTCAAGGAAAGAGATGCAATTAGCATTACTGCTTTTACTGCAGCAACTTGGCAAAAAAAAACAGAGCAAAGGGCAAATTCTATCTTTCCCCAATGTACTCTGACCACACCTCCAACTGCAAAGCTGACCCAACCTCATGTGTGTGAGGAAAATAAATTCATTCCCCTGCCAGGCTCCTGCCTTCTCCATCAAAATAAAACCTGGCACCACATGAGGGTAAGTGCAATTCCTGGCCAGCGACGCTGCACGCTCCAAGCAAGGGCTATTCCTGGGGTGACCTGCTGTCCTGGGGTGCAGGTCACCGTTGTGCCCATGAGCCATGCACACACGCCCTGGTATTTCTGTCTGCAGTGTGTTTGTGTTTCTACGTTCCCTCTGGCTCTTTGCCTTTTACATTTACTTCAGAATGCCCATCTACCTTCACATTAAAAAAAAAAAAAAAAAGGAAGAAAAGAGTCTAAACACTTTTTCTGTCAATCAGGCAGCTTCTGCTGCTGCTTATTCTGCTGCAGTTAATCTTCCTGAAACCCATCCTTCATTTTAATAATATTATAATCAGGCAGTTCCAATAACTCTGAATATTTACACTGAGATCGATGATATTTTCTACAAAAAGGTGAAGTGGTCTTTAGAAAATAGAAACCAACCTGCAGGCTCACTTTGGATTTCAACTGAATCAAACCCCGCTGGAATTGTGCTAAAAAGCTATGATAAATCTATCCAAAATGTGAATATTATTTTGGCCCTGCTTGCCTTAGAAATAAGAAGTGTAAGGTGATGTTCTCTAGACTTACACCACTTCTGCCCAGCCCTTGGGAACACAGTTCAATGACCCTTAAATGTTCCCTTTGTACTTTCTGTTTGATGATTTGACAGGAATTTTGTAATTAAGTCAGCTTCTGTCACCAGGTTACAGTTTTCCATGTCAGAAGAAATGCTTTTTCTGGTAGACAAGGAGTGAGGCCCTTCTTATTAACCTGCACAGAAGCAGTTGAGGGCTTCACCGTTTAACATAATTCCCTGGCTGGTTTTTTTTTGTTCTTCAAGCCTTGCATTTATTTTACTGTTTACAGCAAGGTTTCTGCTGTCAAGGAGACTGCTGGTAGGGAAGCTCTAGAAGGAACAGAAAGGTTTCTGTGCCTATGAGATGTTTGTTCACATCCCCCCAGCTTAATACACAGCAAAAAAAGCCCTACTTCATTTAATTAGGAACACAGACCGGGAAAGGATCTTGTAGGCTACAGAGCCCAGTCCTCTACTGTCTCTCATAACAATAGAATGAAATGCTTTCTACCCAACACATCAACCTTTCTTAAAGTCTTAACTTTCCTGAAGTTATGATAACCAGGTTTTCTATAGCTGCTGTGATTGGAAGGTTGCTCCAGAGATTAGGGGTCTCAAAACTAGAAAACTTCTCTTAATTTCCAGCCTGAATTCATTAATGGCTAACTTTCACTCACCTGCCCTTTACCAACAGACTTTGGTTTACAATACCTCTTCCTTCTTCTGTTTCACTGTACACTTCCAGTCCTTCTCAGTGGAACTCCTTCTTCATCCTTGAGTCCTCCTCTTGGTTGCCTTCCCCCTCACCCTGCCCCTACACCTGCTGCCTGTGGGGGCCCATCCTTCATGCACAAAGCACAGCCCTTCACCCCTCTCCTGCCCTGGCACTGGACCTGTGTGACAGCCACTGGTGACCCCGGTGACGAGAGGAAGGGCCTGTGTCTCAGCCAGGGAGCTCAGTGCCCCGCTCTTGTCTCTGCTGCCAGTGGCTCTCAATGAGCATTTATTGGTTTCCTTAACTGCATTTGCCTCGCAACTGCATTTGCCTGCCTTCATTCTTCCCTTCTTCTTTTAACACACATAGAAAATGAAGGTGTGAACACTCTTACTTGAGTCATTACCTCAAGGCTTCTGTTTTTCTTCCTTAGCTTCCCCTCCAGCAGTCCCCAAAATAAAAGCATAAATTCTAAAAGGATAAAATAATATAGACCTGTGCAAGGAACAGGAAAACTCTCACCCAAATGAATGCCAATAGCTTCCAATCCTAGTCTCTTGATTTTTGCTTTCAAGGCTGGGAAACTCTCCATATATCTGCAGGGATATAAAAGAGTTGATACTGGATAATGCTCAAATGAATATGTTCTATGAGAGCTGAAGTACATTTTGCAGAATGTGTCGACAAAACAAAGCCTACAAAAGGACTTTATCCAAAATTGAAAGCAAGCTCCTATCTCTTCTTAATAAAAACATGGAGAAAACCACCCTTTGTAATACTCAATTTAAGCAGAAGAAAGCAGAGAAAATTAGGGCCAAACGGCATTTGAAAGTGTACCAAGGTGGGGAGTACACAGTGGGGTTACTTGGACATTTTTTGAGCTGAAGCACTGCATTGGCTCCACTTTCTCACTCATTCTCACCACTGTCAGGTTCCCAGGGAGATCTTTGTGTCAACACTCCTTCCCTCTAGAAAGCATGACAGCTATTCAGAGTCCTGTCCCAGAGATATGATGTCTCCTGTAATCAAACCTGTGTGGTGGTATGATGCCTGACAAACTTCACCGAATTTCGCAGATTTATTTTTATTTTTACTGGAAGCAGTCTATGTGCTTTCACAACCAGTGAAGCCTAGAGTGTGCCTCTCTGTGTGTGTCCCACTTGTGTATGCTCTTTTCAAGCAAGGATCTGCTTTCCCCCAAAGACATTTTCCTGTGAAAATCATATTATAATGAATCTGCGTTCATTCATGATGCTGACAATGATAATTTATCTGAGGTTACCTAAAAATTTCATTTCTTTTAGTAATGAAGTCTATGGATTTGAAGACTATGTCATCTACAGTGACAAGTCAATAAAAATGGAAATCTTTATTTCAGCAGAGAGAAAGAAGGAAGCAAGCAAGCAAGCAAGCAAACAAGCACACTGTCTTTCAGGAATATTTTTAACTGTATTTGAAAATTTCTAGCTTTCTAAATTGGCTCAATAAGAAAAAGATTCCTCATATAAGAGAAAAATACCCTGCTATGATGGACATATAAGTCTGATTATGCCCACAATGAATAGTAATTGTTTTCTTAAAGTGGAAGGGGGCAGGATTCAGGAGAGAGTAGTTTATTATGTTTAAATTCTGGAACTATCACTCTAGGCAAGTTCTCTGACTGCCAGCACCAACCAGGAATTGTATCATAACCTATCAGCCACTACAGCAGCTGTTGTATTTAAAACACCCCCCTTTCATTGCTTCAGCAGTTAAAAGCAAGAAGAGACCAAGATTTTAAGAAAGTGTGTGGCACAAATTTTCTGTGGGCAATTAAGGGAGTATGGAGGTGTCAGAGCATCCCATTAGCACTGCCCAGTTTAACTGCCTCCCTTGACAAGGGAGAGATGAGGCCAAGAGCAGTTCCTCCACCTCTCCTCCATCTCTTTCCTGGCTGCCCCAGCAGAGGGACATAGCAGCAAATTTTAAATGAGCCAGATCAGGTGATAAGACAACCTAACAGCAGCACTGTTGGGAATTTATTCCACTGCAAACAGCTGATCCTGATGCCTGAATAAAGTTATTTAGATCTTGCTCGTGTATTTTTACATAGTGCTTCCAAGTGCAGTACAGCCACACAGTCTGTTTTAGGTCTGTGACAGGGTGGATGAAGCAGGTGGCTCACTGCTGGTGATGACCAGCAGCCACCCCTCTGCTAGCTGGTCATTAGGGCTGTGGGTCATGCCATGCATTTGCCCTCCTTTGAATGCAGTCCTGGCCAAGAAAAGTCATACCCCCCCTGTTTCCAGCCTGACACCAAGCACATCTTTCTCAGCAGCTTTGGACAGCAAATGTCCGCAGTGGAGTGCTGGTGGGAACTGTGGGTTTGCTCTCCAGACACGCACTCTGGAGCAGGCACTGCATCTGTGTAACCTTTTGTAGAGCATGAATGCAGCAGAGTTTCAATTATAGGCATTTCCCAATGGCAGAAAGGGATGAGAAAAGTATCTTCTGGGTACAAGAGTACCTGTCATCCCACAGAGGTCAGAATAGGGTGTGTGGGATATCAGCGTTTCTGTAATCATGCTTCTAGTGACTCTAAATCTCCATTTTAGTTGCTAATGACACCATAAGGTGGATGTTGAAAACAAATTATGTTCATTAAATAGTGATAGATAAAAACGGCTAAACAAGAGCAGACTAGAAGCTAAGGCTTGGAAGGACTCAGTGTACATGTCACTGCTCTTCCCAACACTCTGAGATCACAAGAAAGCTTCATCTGTCTTCTGCCAGCCACATAGTAATGTCAATTAGAGGTGCAGGGGTAGGTGGAGTTCCATGTGGTGTGAGCCCCATGAGGTGACCTTCACTAGTGATTCTGCCCCCCCTCTGCTGCTGGCAGGGTGGCCCCTCACCTGGCCTGCTCCCTAAAGCCTGGTTAAGTGGTGCTCCATGTGTGTCTCTAGTCTTGTGTGGAAAATCCCAAGAGCTTATGGGGAGGTTTCAAGGGAAATGGGGTCCCCAGGCCCACGCAAGCCTGCACAGCTGGGGAGGATGGGAAGCCATTTCTCCCCGCTTCTGCCATCCTGAATTATTGTCTGTGCTATCCTTTTGCTTTCTCACAGGGAATAGAGACCACCAGGAAACACATTTAAAAATCATCTGTGGCACACAGGAGGAAAGAGAGAAAGTTGTTGGTACATTTCAGCAAGCCTCGTTAAAAACATCTCTAGGCACTACAAAGTGCATGTTATCAATATGCATATGTGATGTCTCTGAGGCAGAGCTGCCTTTAAGGTACGTATTCAGCAGGACAACATTTTCCCATGTGAGGCAAGGAACAACAGTGAATCATATGTGTAGGAGGGAAAGGCCTTCCGGCTATGTACAGTATTTATTCCCTTTTGTGTCTTGCTTCCCCCCCTCCCCTCTTTTATTAATGGCTTTTGCAATTAGTGGTAACAGGGTATTGCAAGCTGGCAGAAAGCAGTGACTTCTGCAGTCGATTCTTTGTGGGAAACTGGATGTACAGGGGAAGGAAATGATGCTTGTGTGCTGGCTTTGCTCACTCCTCTGACCCTCGAGCAAGAGCCAGCCCACATGCTATTTGTGTTCAGCACTTGCCTCCCCAGCTGAATGTCACATTACTTGACCTCACATAAATACACATACAGATGTAGAAATGCAGAAGGTGAGGCCTGCAGTGCACACATTAGAAATTCCTACGGAAGATGTCAGCAGGGGGCCCAGAGAAGCTGGGTTAGATTTAGAGGGAAACTGAAGGAAAAGTATGGCACCTTGCTCTGCTTGCAACCACAGGCTGGGTGGGGTTTTATTTCTCACCCCACTAAAGAGGGGTTCCACCCAAGAACCTTTAGTGCTGGAGAGCGTTGCAAAAAACAGATGGCAGATGCTCCAGCACGGGTGCAGAATCCTGCAGTATCTTGGGATGTTAGCTGGGTTCCTGCTGAGCTGACGGGACAGAACTGGAGTTCAGGGTCTCCCTAAGTGCCAGTGAATAAATGTCAATGGATGTAAGCAGTGACACAAAGTCAGCAGATAATGGGTTGCCTATGGTGTCCTGGTTTCAACAATACATTACAGCCAAGCAAGACGGAGTATCCAGGAGGGTGCAGATGTGGGTACCCAGGATGGAGCAGGTGTGAGTACCCAGGAGGGTTTAGATGTGAGTACCCAGGAGGGTTTAGATGTGAGTACCCAGGAGGGTTTAGATGTGAGTACCCAGGAGGGTTTAGATGTGAGTACCCAGGAGGGTTTAGATGTGAGTACCCAGGAGGGGGCAGGTGTGAGCACCCAGGAGGGTTTG
>VWZW01005328.1:0-73146 GCA_013397115.1 Edolisoma coerulescens | reverse complement strand
CAGGAGGGTGCAGATGTGAGTACCGAGGAGGGTGCAGGTGTGAGTACCCAGGAGGGTGCAGATGTGAGTACCCAGGAGGGTGCAGGTGTGAATACCCAGGAGGGTGCAGGTGTGAGCACCCAGGAGGGTGTAGATGGGAGTATCCAGGAGGGTGTAGCTTTCTTGCAGTTCCTTCTTCTCCTTGCCTTCCCCCCTCGCTTTCTCTTGGTTCAGCTACGTGTGGATTTAGAGACTCCTGCTAAAGCTGAAATGTCATAATGCAATACAATGTATAATTATGGGAGGAGAAGTGACCTAACAAATTTTAGCTCTGAATAGAGTGAAGGAATTAAGAAAGAAAAATGAAAGCTTGCATCACAGAGCTGGCAGTGCTATAATTTCCAAGCACTAGTTGCAAGATATCTCTGATTGGCAACTTCTGCTGCTTTCTCCCTTTTTCATTCTTGTTGAAAAAGCAGAGGGGCACTGTCTAGAGGGGAAAGGGTAGAAGGGAAAATGGGCAGGTGAAGTGAGCAGGGTGAGGCTCATAGGAGAGGATGTGAGAGGGGTTGCAAGAGGGAATCAGAAGCAACTGCTCATGGATGAGAAAAGAGCATCTGGAAAAGAACTGAAAGGTTTTGAGGCACCGATGAGTGGAAATGGTTGGCAGTTTCCTTTCAGAGAGGAAAAAATGTCATTTTTTTTCCTGTGGAAAATGCCATTTTAATAACTGTCTATCAGATAATAATTCTTTGAGAATTTTCAATTTTACCTGACTCTTATTTTAAATTTGTGTTGGAGAGGAATTGTCACGCAGCTGGAAGCTGACATTTCTGTCAGGCTCTTATCATTCACGTTTTCTACCTAGAGGCAAAGAGCGTGAGATCCTTCCAATCTGGGAGCTACAGCTGGGCTGACGGGGAGGTGCTGAGCCTGGTGCTTGCTTCCAGCCATCTGCCTGGAAGCCTCACACCATGGCAATTCTCTTCCCCTAGGCAAAAGTCAGGCTGACAAGAGCCTTTCAAGACAGCAACCAGCAAATCAAATAAAGCCTTTGTTCCTTCAGATTGGAATGTTTCCCTTTTCCGCCCAAATGAGACATGGATGTACAAACAATTTTGTGAGAAAAGTCTGACTCTACAGATGACCTTAGAGAGTACAAAGGTCCTTTGGTACCTGCTTGCCTCTGCTTCCACTAGCTAAATTTCTTGACAGACCAGTTATTTTATCCCAGATTTTCACATGGTTTTAAGCAGGACCAGTTGCCCTGGGGAAAAAGGCTCCCCTGTACGAAATTCTGTCCCTGGGAGTGCTCAGAAACAAGGAATATGCTTGACTTCCTGTCTGCTCTGCCTCCTCAGTGTGCCTATCACAGGCATTTGCTCTGCTCTTACTGCGATTGTTGTCTAGCTGGCACAATTAAGCAACACATGAGTCTAGTGCAGCCTGGCATCGGTGCTGCTGTACACATCAGGCAGCAGATTTCACTGGCTCTGTGAGGGACCATTATCCAGCCTACCTGACTCCTGCAGGGTCTGTCAGATTCTGCAGAGGGCCCCACAGGCCAAGATCTATGAGTGGCTGACCCTGCAGATTGCTTCCCACTGGACTACAGCCGGAGCATCCTCTAAATAAACATGATTTTGAGCAACTGGGAGAAAGATTCTTCACAACACTTTTAGAAAAAAAAAAACAAATAACAAAAACCAAAAAACTAGGAGACCTTTTTTTTCCATTCTACGCAGAATACTATGAGGTCTGGGCATTGAACTTCAAGAAGGAGATAGGCCAAGTGGAGACAGTCCAGAGGAGAGCAACAAGAACAATCAGAGGTCTAGAAAATGGGAAACACTAACCTGAATAATTCTTAGTCTCCAGAAGAGACAGCTGGAAGAGGGCACTGAGAGATATGTTAAACAGGGTCCACTGTGATGGAAATGTTAGGAAATAATAGATCTTGCTTCAATCAGAAAATTCATATGTAATATGAGGAAAAGTCTGGAAATTATAAGGACAAAGAATGCATTGACAGGAGAGTTTTCTGAGTAGCTATCCTGGGAGTTCTTCAGGAGCGAGTCAGAGAAAGATCTGTCAGAAATGGCAGTTGACCCTGCCTTGGGTAAGGGGAAGGACCAGATGGCTTTTTATGTCCTTTCCAGCATGATATTTGTGCATTTGATGGAAAACCATGGTTTGAGTTTGCATCCTTTTTCTAGGCACTTGACCAGGAAGCAGTTATGTAGAGGGAATCCAAATGTGTAGGGGGAAAAAAAAAAAAGAGATAAATTAGAGAAAGAAAGGTGGAGGAAGTCTGGACAGCTTCAAACAAACCAAACAAACTGTCTAAACCCCAGCAGGGCAGACTCCAGGCAGCTACTCACTGGTTATGCTAAGGACCCAGGCGTATGCCTGAGAGTTGCGTGGAAATTGTTATGCAGTTGAGATTGATGTATCTGCTGTTTTGGCTTTGCCTGCACTACATTTACCTGTGTTAAATAAACAAAGAAAGTGCTCTAAGTATTGCTCTAAGAGTGAATAATAAGTGGAACATTTCTTCTTTTGTTAGTAGCTTGTGTCCTTGCTTATTAAGTCTCAGGCTGAGCAGCCAAAGGGAGTGTTTGAGACATAAATGCCGGAGGGGACTCCCACTGCTGAAAGCAAAGGGCAAGCAGCTTGAAATGTGCTACTTCTATTCCTGGAAGACCATGATGATCAGAAATACAAGCTCTGTGTCCTTTACTCCCTGCCTTTTCTTCTCTTCTTCCTGCTCCTTCTCCATCCCTTTGAATAGCATTCAGGAAGTTCGAAACTCATTTGTAACGGCAAACCAGTGAACAACAGAGAGAAATTGTTCTTTTGTCTTTTGCTAACTAAATTTGCAGAGATTGGTTTTGGACAAATTCCTCATTTTAGTTAGTGGCAAGATAAATACTAAGATATACCCTGCTTTTCTCTCTCCCTGAGTCTTTATATTCAGATTTCAAATCACTGCACCAAGGCTTCTAGCCATTAGAAAAATCTACAATATGAGAATATAAGAGAAATATCAAGTCTATCAAGATTCACTTCCCCTTTCAAAACCAAATCGGTCCCTCATTAAAAGAAAGGGAGTACTTATTCAAAACTCAGAAAAGTAACAACTGCTTACACCAGACCTTCATGTGTCTTTTAAGTCATTTCCTCGTTAAAGCTTCCTCTGCCTTACCAAATACCTCAGACAAAACCAAGCTTTGTTAGTCCTAGCAAGAAACATGAGTTCCTTTTCTAAGGAAACAGGACAAGCACAGGAAAAAACTCTACCCCCCTTTTCACGTGTCTGTTAAGGTTTTTAGCCCCAGCACAGCTGCTGATCACAACTGCTTGCTATCACCCAGAGAGCAAGACACAGTCTTTCAATCTCTACCTGAGACTTCCCAAAAACTCACTGGAGCCAGTGCAGACACTGTAAAGTGCTCCCTTTGCAAAGCAACGACATGACGGAGAGCTGATCTAATGTGGAATGGGCAGTGCCGTGCTTCACTTTATGATAACTCACCCCTGCAATTATTGCCAGATGTTTGCAATGTTCTGTAAGTCTCCCCTCTAATGTTAACTGATCCTCCCAAATTTTCTTCATCATTCAAAGACTGAGGGTGCTGGTTAGCTACAGCTGGCAAAAAAAAAAAAAAAAGAAAAGGGGAATCACACAGCACTTTTCCTTTTGTTGTTTCTGCTGTTAATAATAGAAATAAAACCACTTGAGTAATAGGGAAGTCCACAGTGCTACTGAGACACATGATAAGAATTTGATTTTCAAATCTCTTATCTAAATGATATACCTCAGCCTCAATAATGTGAGCTGCCCTTCTATTTAGTCGTGTAATTGAAAAAGCTGATATTTCATTGCTAGTGTATGCCATAATTTTGCAAAGAAAGAGAACCTATCTATTTTAGATAATGCTTATTAACACACAGATTAAGTGTCTCAGATAAAAATCTGATGACACTCTTCCCTAATATACTTGTATTTGTAGGCAGCAGAATGAAATGTATTGACCACTTCATCCTTCTTTGAAACACCTGCTGGAGGATTTACCTGCAGTTACCTACTGAAAATGAAATAAAAGATTAGTAGAAATGAGATGTCACTTTGGACTTACGGCTCCTGTTGCTAGGGAAACCTTAGAGTTAGCATCCTGATTAGGGCAAAAATTGCTGTAACCCAGCTGAACCTTTGTCAGCATCAGTGGCTGGCAGAGCTGCAGCTCCTGCTTGTCTGGCCAGGGACAGTGATTTCCCACTGTCCTCTCCTGCTGGACTGAACAGCCCTTCCTGGTGGTGTCCCATGCAGACATCAGCTTACAAAGATACATGGCAGGGACTGTGTAACTCAATTACACAAATGCAACACCAGTGCAATTAGACGGGTGAAAGGGAAAGGCTGATGGAGGAGGGAGATTAATCATGTTTAATCCCCACTACCCCTAGTATAAAACAATTCGGAGCTATCCAAGCACCCAGTGCCTGCCAACAACTTCTACAGGAAGACATTTCATGCAGGAAGATCAACGATGGAGAGACATCAGTCAAGTGAGAGCTTGGCAATAAAACCTGCAAAAGGACTTGAAATAGTGGAGGGAGGCCAAAGAAAATGAAAAGTATTCTTATATGTTTGTGCCTGGGCCTCCAGAGAGGAAAACCAGGTGGTTATGAAGAAAGTAATGAAAGTGGGAAGGGAAAAATAGTGTTACATCCTCCCTGTGGAAGGAAGTGTTACCTCCTTAGACCGTCCTGAGGAGGAGACTCCTTTGCATTTATGGAGTGTCAAGGGGAAATAATTTAAGGAAATCTTGGCTCTACCACTTTCCCCCATATTGGGGAATTCTCTTTGGATATGTCAGTGCCTGCAGCTTCACTTAAGTGCATCCAGTACAGCACTCCTGACACTGCAAGGCTTCGAGAAAGGCCCTTGCTTGGGTAATGGCAAGGAAACAGGTTTCAGACAAGTTCAGAGGCTTCAGAAGATAAGTTAATGCTTTTTATTTGCATAGTTTGAAAGCTGCCAGGGATTACCCTGTCAGCACAACAGAATTAATTGCGGTCAACTCTTGGCTGGATTCAATGAAATAGATGCTGTTGGTTTTTTGTCCACTTGTCATTCTGTACTTTTGCTTCAAGTCTATTAGGGGTCTGACTTTTAAATACACCCTAAATCTCAAAACCACATGAGAGGTACTGTGAGATGGTGGGTAATATTGTTTTCCAAAGCTTTTGCTAATACTGTGCATTGCCCATCATTTCAGCCAACACAAATACTGAACTTGAGCTACATGCAAATTGGAGTGTAAGTCTATAAAATTGTATCATGTTCAAATCATTAGATTACTTTGTCTCTGCCCTTTGGAAAAGAATCACCGTCCTTAAGAAATGCAAATGCTGCATGATTAGTTCATGACCAGAAACACCAAAACCAAACCACTTCATCAGTTCTTTCTTCTTTAATGTTACCTAAACCCTGACTTTTAAAAATAATCTAGGATTAGTATCTTAAATATGCACAGACATTCTTGCATTCTTCTATCCACAGCTTCAGTACCAAAAGAAACATTACAAATGCCAGGACTGTAGGAGTGCTGAAAGGAAAATTACATTAAGTGCTCAGGAAATACTGCTTGTCTATGTGCTTATGACACATATTTCTTATAGATTTGTGAACCTGAGCACTGAAATTTGATGTGTTCTAATAGTTGAAAGCAAGGTCTTTTTGGCTGCAGTGGCTTCACTACCACTTCCAGGAGCCCACCACATCTTTCTGTTGCAGATTACACCATGCTGTGTAAGGTATGGCAAAAAGGAGGGGCAGCCTGTTCCTTAGCCATCCCAGGTGACAGCAAAATGAGTCATTATACTGAAATTCCCCCAAAATGTCCCAGGCTGTAAACAGTGAAGTGCAGTTCAGCACTTGCAGCTATGGGAGGGCTGTGTTTCTAAACTGAGAACTTAAATATTCAGCTTTTTTACTCAGGTGGAAAACTCCTTTCTGACCTCAATAATTCTAAGCAAACTGCCATTCAATCACTAAATTTGATAAAAACAATTTTTAATTGTTTTATAACTCTGCTTAATTAAGGAATATTTTGATCTCAATTTTTTTTCATTAGCTGCAGGGAAGAGACCTTTCTTTGGAAAATTGTGTGTGTATGTACATATAAAATATTTATGTGTGTGTGTATATGTATATTATATATGTATGTATGTATATATGTGTATGTATGTGTGTGTATATAGATAGATAGATAGATAGATGTTAATTTTTAAATTTTTTTTTTAGTCTCCAACAGTTATTTGGCCAGTTCATAGCAGTTTAATAGCAGAAACTTTGATACTTCTGAGCACAAAAAAACCTTTTATAAAAGTACAGAATCAAAATATTCTAGTTTGTAATATCCTACAATATATTCTCATAGCCATGTATCTCTTCTATCTTAAGAATTGAAGATGCAGTAGTAACAAAATAAGTGAATCTTGTTATGTATGGAAACACAGCTGAGGGGTTGCTGTTCCAGATATAGTAAGAGGATTTTTTTCTTTTTTCTTTTTTTCTTTGTTCTTTTTCCCATGAGTTTTTGAATTCATTATAAGTTCTGTGAGAAGGCAGTCCAAGGCATAAAAACTCTCCTTTAACCCAAATGAGTGAACACATAAAGTTGTTTTTACTACCTCTACATCATACAAGAGCACCTCGGTGCTGTTCACACCCCCATTTTGGTGGGTTGATCCCAGCCGACAGCCAAACACCCACATAGCTCCTTGTTCAGCCCCCTCTTTCACTGGATCTCTTCCCTGATATGCTCTGAGAAATCTGCAGGCACTTGTGCTCTGAGTGGCCACCCTTCCTTGTTCCTGCCTATTCCCCCAGTAAGGAGGGATCAGCAAAGAGCCTCTCAGATCCACAGCCAGGGTCTGCTGTGGTCCCCCTGCCTGGGATTGGCACCCAACCAGAACCTGCTCACCCTCCTCTCCCAGCACAGAGAGAAAATAGAAGGAAACCAATAAGACTCATGAGAGAAGATCCTCTGTTCCTCTGGTGGTGCTGGACATGCGGCCCCAGAGGAGATGAGGAAGGCAGGCCACTGCCTTTGAAGACACATGGCTGAGACAGAGACCCAGCTCCCAGCTCCAGTAATCATCCCAGCAGGCAGAAGGAACAAAGCAGAGGTCCGGGGAATCCATACCAGCAGTCATAATTAAAAGACAAAGAGAGGATTTGTGGCTGCATTTTTCCTTTCTGGAGTATTCAAGCGCCCTTTTCCTGGCAAATAATTCACCACCAAAAAGCTGGGAAATAGTGCCAATATTAGTAGCATATGTAGTGTGTGGATGGAGAGTATAAAAACTGTCAGTGGAAGACTGGCATTAACATAAACCATTTTTAACTCCAGGCAGAGAGGAGGTTCATCCTTGTGTGCCTATCCATCCACGGTGCCTCGTGGCATTTAGAGCTGCAATCCGAGCTGGGATAGAGCCTTAACTAGAAGGGTATCCTGTTAACCAAGGGTTTGGTGATACTCCCTATAGTCTACAACAATAAGAACTTATGGAATTTTTGCTCCTGGGGTGGCTGCTCATATCAGCTGCTGATATTAGAGGAACCTATACTATAAGAACGATAAGGAAATTCTGAAGCACCGACAGAAAAAGCATCTGCAAAACTAGGAAAAGGGAGAAAGGAGACCACAGCAAGGCACAGAAGAGACTAAATATCTCTAGCTAAGGAAATGCTTCAGCATGTGCATCTTAGTAAGGAGTAATCAAAACAGGAGTGGGATTCTACTAGACTGTTTTAGCAACAGTATGTTTTCTTTTCCAGATTAAGTTTATGGATTACTAGAACTCTCTAAAAAATAATGATCAGACACAGGTGCTGTCTGAATTAAATGAACAGCCATTGCACACAGAAGCAGCAACCTTGAGGAAAAACACATTTGAAAATATTCCTCACGAGCATTCATCAAACTAGAATTCTGCAGTTTTCATGTTCCTTCTGTCCAAAGGATAGCTTCTGGTAATGTCTGTCCTGGTGATGAAGGTAAAAGCGAAATTTATGCTTTACAACAGAGAGGAAAAAGACATCTTCAGACTACTTTGAGATTTTGTAGTCTTGCACCAAAGGCAAAACAAAAACTAGAAATCCTGATTCCCTTGAAATCGATGGCAAAAATCCATTTCATTCAGTTAAGATTTTATACCAGAGGGGCATAAAATCACTGAGGATACAAAATATATGTACCAGTAGCCACCCCACCACAGCAATCCTACATTTAATACATGGGCTGTAATACAGGTGGGTGACTCTGGTCAGATCCTACTGTGGCTGATCTAATTAGTTCAGGGCTAGCACACAAGTTCAGGTGTAAGCATAACCTAAGACACACAGAGCAACAATTAATATTCATTAAATAAACTTTTCCAGGTATTGACATTTGCTGTGCAAAAACTATTCCGAAAAGAAAGCAAAGAGTGAAAGAGTTCCACTTGTCCATGGGAAGATTCTTTCCTTAAAATCTGCTCTTTTTCTAGTAAAGTCTTCTAAAAAGTGGAATTTGAAGCCGAACATCTGTGAAATTAATATTTTCAGTACATGCTAATTCAGAATGTGCTGCAGGCAAAAAAGGTGCAGCAGCTGTGAGCAGCACAGGTTCTGGTTGGGTGCCAGTACAAGGCAGTAAGTACACAGCCAACCCTGACTGCTGTGCGTGCTCTCCAGATCTGAGAGAACCTCTGCTGAACAGTCTTTACTGAAATGATAGCCAGGAACACAGCAGGAAGGCCACTCAAAGCAAAAGTCACTGCAAGTTTTGTGGAATACAGCAGGGAAGAGATCAAATTAAAGAATCAAATCTAGAAAGTCTAAGAAAGCTCATGATGACTAATTCAAGGAGTTGAAAGAGATACTGGAAAATATAAGCTTAGGAAACTTCCACAGAATCCAAGGATAACCTTTGAGCAGTAGGAGGACTGGTTTTCTACTCAGCAA
The DNA here is from genome assembly GCA_013397115.1 of Edolisoma coerulescens. Lineage (NCBI taxonomy): Eukaryota > Metazoa > Chordata > Aves > Passeriformes > Campephagidae > Edolisoma > Edolisoma coerulescens. The sequence continues at coordinate 64,151 of VWZW01005328.1, read as the reverse complement.
AGAGGCTGCACCTGGAAATAATGTTTGGACCTGGGTATATGTGTAGAGATATAGATATATTTAGATTTGTGTGTGTGTTTATGTGTGCATGCATGTGAATGTGTATATATATAAAAATACAAGGGATGAAGAAAAATATTGATAAAATTATTCCAGCATCAAAAGTGCTCAATAATTATCAAATGCTGATAATTGACTGTATTAAACAGGCAGCAACAGGTCACATCTTATTTTGAGGATCCAATGGCTTAGATGTCCTCTGTGGGTTAAAAGATACGGTATGTGTTACATATAATACTTCAGTAGCACTCTTTGAAAAGATTATATCCAATAAAACCAGATAAATGGGAGAGAAAATGAAATGCTATATTCATTTCTGTGTGGATCCAGCTAACTATAATTTGGAGCAGAAATGTAGAAGAGGAGAGGCCTGGGGAAAGAAAGGAAGGGCTGGAAACAGAAGAGAAAGAAAAGGGAACAGCGAGGAGGTACCTGCTGAAGATAAACAGGGCCAGCTAAACTCAAAAAGAAGGAGACCAGCCAAGGACTAGTGGCAGAGAGGTAAGAACAAGTCTGGCTTGATTAAATCTAACTGAGGCAGGAGCTGGTCTGGCCACTGCAGCAGGAAGCAGGGTGGCACAGGTCACCACTAGCCTGGAGAGCTGCAAAGACTGTTGATCACATTCAGTGCAAACATGAGAAGCGTGTCCTGCTGAGCCTGTCTCATCACACAATAAAATGGGGCAAATATACTCAAGTCCTGCTTATTAGGGATCCTGGCTCCTGGAATAAGCCCAGGGCAGAATAGTCTTCTGAAACAGGAAACCACAAATGGTAAATATCTAGTGAATTAAAACCTTCCTGGAAAGGTGAGAATGAAGAGCCAGGGCTCTTTTCTTCTCTCCAGTAGGACAATACCAACTTTCACCTTCATTTGCTCTCAATCTGGGGAGGATTCCTGAAGATGGGAACTTAAGAAGCACACGTTAGTAGTTTCAAGTTCTTTTGACCTTGTTCTTGATTCCTTGGGTAAGGAGGGAGATGACAAAAATGGCCTGAGACCTTATGACGTGATCATGACACAGTCTTTTCCATGCTTGCTCCTGAAGCTGTGCCCTCCTCCCACATCTCAGGGTTACCATCCACTCCTGCAGGGAGCCAGGTGTGCAGGAGCTCTCCTTTCTGCCATTCTCCTGGAAGGACCCTGGTGCAGAGACTGACATTCTGCTGCTAACCCAGCTGGCAGGGGCCACTCATCTTCACTGCATTTGAGAGGGTTTAACCACAGGAGCTAATGTGAGAATAAAGAGATGCTGTAATGGAGGTGCCAAACACCACACTATTCTTGTGGTCATGATGGGGTCTGCCCCTTCAACATCTACATATATCAGGTATGTGCATTCCCTCTCTGTCTTGACATTTTTTAGGCCACAACCACTAGTTAGTTTAGGGTGCTACTTTCTTACAAGAAGTAGTGACAGGACAAACAGAGGGGAGAAGGGAGAACGCTTTTTCTTGACCGAGTTAAAACCAGTCCTACGCAAACCTGAGTAAAAGAGATGAATATGCATGTGCTGGTTTGAATATGTGGTTTGTCAGCTATTTGCCTACATGCATTTAACACCCACAGAAGGCCTAAGGCAGCAGCCATAGACTTTCTTCCACTTGCTTTTTTGCAGAGATCTTACAGAAGCCCCAAAGGAGTTGAATTACTGGCATTATGATGCTATGAATGATTGATACAAGTGTATTACTCTCCAAGGAATTGGTTGGCTTAATGTAAGCAACAGTGCAGCTAGTGCATGCTGGCTGGGGTCTAACCCTGCTGGACTCCCAGCTACAGCCTTTAGCAGCTCAGGAAAGTTGGCTTGTGTTTGTTACACAGTCATTTTATTTTCTTCTGTGCCTCAAAGAGTGATATAAGTTGAGTCTTGGGGTTAACTGTGGTGTTTCAGTACCTGTATGCAGGTGCAGATAACTGACAAAATGGGGAAGATAATTCTGATTCTGCCTCAGCTGTTTAAGCTAGCTGAAAAATGAGTTTAATTTGGATTTGGCTATAGTAGTGTACATGATTTGTAAGCTGAAATAAAGCCCAATCAGCTCCTTGACAGAAGAAAACATATTATTTCTATGATGAGGAGGGCTGGGAACAGAAGAAAAGCAAAAGGGGACAGTGTAGAGACAGAAGAGAGGAGAAGGGAACTCTGACCTTAGTGAAACCATTTAGTGAAGGGTTTATATGTATGTATGGTTGATATATAACAATAAAGCAATTTCAATAAAATCTTGATTCTGTTGAAATGAAGGGTTAAAGCAGCTTCCATATGAAATTAAGAGAAAGAATTCATGAAATCCCATTTTTATATACCATTTCCATAGGGGCTAGAGTAAATTTTTACTATTCTACAGCCGTAATGGAGACGTGCCTGGGTCAAAGCAAAGCACATCTTCTTAGAAATATCAAGGAAACTTTGTCCTGTGAGAAGGTATGCTTCTCACAGAAATCCTTGGGTCCCCTCCTCCAGCCTCCTTAGGACACAGCATCTATCTGCATGCCTTTGTGAGAAGGATCTGGGCATTTATGGCTCTGGGGCTCATTTGGAGGGCTGGTAATTATTGAGACTCTCATGTTTCTGTCTCACTGGCTTATCCTGCCTCCGTTGAAAACATCTGAGTGTAGATGGACGCTGACTGTGTGGGGCTATCTTGATATGAGCGTTTCCTAATAGACATCTGATATCACCATAATTTGAAGTCCAACATCAGTGAGGGTGCCCTTTTCTTTTGACAGCAAAGGGGTTTCCTTCTGCTGAGTAGCAAACTAATGAGCAAGCTGAGAAAAGGAAAGGGAAATAGGGAGGTCCGACTGTGCTTTTTTGTGCTGAGGCCCACAGAAAAAGAAATGTCACACATGAAAAATTTGTGAAGTAATAGAGAACAATGAATGGCTGTCAGATAGAAGAGTTTGGGGAAAGGATATAACTGAAGAAGGAGATGGAGGGAAAGGGGGATGATGCAGCATCACAGACCATGAGGAATTCTAAGTTCTGCCATGTATGGAAAATCAGCAGACCCTAAAGCCCAGTGGAGGTAGGGGTTGATTGAAATGGAGGCAGGGGTTGATTTTCAATCTGCTGATTGAAAAAAAGGTTGTCTTCACATCACTATTCTAGAGGAGGTTTCAAAAGCATTCGGGAAACTCCCACAACGAGGTGTTCCTAATTGGTAAATAAAACAATTCCTCTGCCATTGGGGAAAAAAATTATATTTTAGAATACTCTTAATGTCATATTATAGATTGGAGCAAAGCCTCTGTTAGCTGAATTTCTACTGGAACAGTTGGTTTAGAAACTGCAAATTTAATCACTTTCCAAAAAACCTTTCTCATTGGAAAAGTTTTGAATGCTGCACTGTTACATTAGACTCCATCAGACAATTTGAATAAGGACTTTTCTTCCTCACATTCTCTCAATAAAATGCCAATGTAACCTCATAATCAATTGCAGTATTTAAAGTAAACCACTTGGTACTGTATACTCCAATGCCTTTTTTGCCTGTTTTTCACTTTTGTAGTAAAATGAAATTGTGTTTGCATGCTGTTAAGGTTAGTCTAGTTTCTTTAATTTAAATTGAATCCTTTCAACTCCTGCCATTCCAATGTGCCAACTTTTAACCCAGGAGGATGGTGAAACATCTGCAGAAACTCAAGTATTAGCCAGACTGATCCCCTCTGTACAAAGCAAATGAGCATTCTGTAAACACAAACCCTGTGTGTTGATTTCCAGCTTCAGACCTCTCTCTTCTTTGCACTGGAAATAATTTTAAGAAAATTTCACTTGTCTGTGCACAATCACAAGCTTTGCCCTGGGGCCTGCAGGAGGCCTACAGAAGGGATCAGTCTCTTCCAAGGTCTTTGTTGACATCCTGCAATCAGCATCCCTTTCCTCTTCCCATGGGTCTCTCAAAGAGCATCACAAGTGGAAATCATGCCCAGAAATCCTCTGTTATGCACCTGCTTTCCATTCTGCTTTTTTCATCACGGCCAGTTGGAGACCAGGGTATTCTTTGACTCATTCTTCCCTTCATTGAACTGCTCTAAATACTTGTTTTATACATTCAAATCCAGGTTCTTGCCTGTTCTCAGGCACGTCTCAGATTATCTTTAAACTCTGTGTAAATATTAAATTGTGTAATCACAGTTATAGCTGCCCCTCCTTTTATGTGTACAGGGAAGGCAGTTTCTACCACTAAGATGTGAAAACAGCTGCAAAGACTAAGATATAATTGCAATATTAATAATTTAGTTAATAAAACATTTGGAGTAATTAAGTGGCAGTAATGTAACAGATTAGGAGCAAGTGTTGGCTCTATACAACTATTACACTTGTATCTTAATTTTTGCTAAATTCTGTATTTTGGGAGCAAAAAACAAAATTAAATGTCAGGGCTGCTGTCTGTAAAGTCTTGGTGAATGGGTGTTGTTATCTTTATTATCTCTATTGCTCTTACCTTCTATGTCTTCTAGACCTTCTGCACCACCTATATCTATAACATGGCTATTTTTTGTGACCCGCTACGGCTATGAAACTTAGCACATAGAGTTGTGGCACTATGCTGTAAACAAGCATTTCATTTACACAGAGGTTGCTTTTTTTTTTCTTTTTTTAATGAAGGTCCTTAGGGAGTAACTCTGGTGTTCATTTTGGAAGACACGCTCCCCCGAGGTCCATCAGGCAGCGCGCAGAGCGCAGGGAACTCTGCCCACGGCGAAGCGCTGCGGCTTCAGAAACAGCTGCCGAGCTCCGCAACACGATTCCAGGCCCTCCTGCCCAGCAGCTCCCCGGCCTCTCCCGTTTGGGAGGAGAAGCACCAAATGGAGCATGCAGAACAGGGAAGCTGGATCTTTGCTGTGCATCTCCAGATGGAACCTTCCAGCCTGCTGCCTGGAAACACTTTCAGGAAGCGAGCGGTTGAAAGACGCGAGGAAGCATCTGTAACAAGTCTTGGGCATGGAATAATAGAATAGAATAGAATAGAATAGAATAGAATAGAATAGAATAGAATAGAATTAGAATAGAACAGAACAGAACAGAATAGAATAGAATAGAATAGAATAGAATAGAATAGAATAGAATAGAATAGAATAGAATAGAATAGAATAGAATAGAATAGAATAGAATAGAATAGAATAGAATAGAATAGAATAGAATAGAATAGAATAGAATAGAATAGAATAGAATAGAATAGAATAGAATAGAATAGAATAGAATAGAATAGAATAGAATAGAATAGAATAGAATAGAATAGAATAGAATAGAATAGAATAGAATAGAATAGAATAGAATAGAATAGAATAGAATAGAATAGAATAGAATAGAATAGAATAGAATAGAATAGAATAGAATAGAATAGAATAGAATAGAATAGAATAGAATAGAATAGAATAGAATAGAATAGAATAGAATAGAATAGAATAGAATAGAATAGAATAGAATAGAATAGAATAGAATAGAATAGAATAGAATAGAATAGAATAGAATAGAATAGAATAGAATAGAATAGAATAGAATAGAATAGAATAGAATAGAATAGAATAGAATAGAATAGAATAGAATAGAATAGAATAGAATAGAATAGAATAGAATAGAATAGAATAGAATAGAATAGAATAGAATAGAATAGAATAGAATAGAATAGAATAGAATAGAATAGAATAGAATAGAATAGAATAGAATAGAATAGAATAGAATAGAATAGAATAGAATAGAATAGAATAGAATAGAATAGAATAGAATAGAATAGAATAGAATAGAATAGAATAGAATAGAATAGAATAGAATAGAATAGAATAGAACAGAATATTTCCGTTTGAAGGGACCTGTAATGATCATCTAGTCCAACTGACTGACCACTTCAGGGGTGTCCAAAAGTTAAATTATTGAGGGCATTGTCCAAACACCTTCTAAATATTGACAGTCCTAGGACATCGATCACTTCCCTAGGAAGTCTGTTCCAGTGTTTGACCACTCCCTTGGTAAAGAAATGCTTCTTGATGTCCAGTCTGAACCTTCCCTACCATAGCTTTGACCATTCCCATGTGTCCTGTCACTGGAGAGAAGAGACCAGCACCTGCCTCTCCACTTTCCCTCCTCAGGAAGCTGTAGGGAGCAATGGGGTTGCCCCCCAGCCTTCTTTACTGCAAACTAGACAAATCCAAAGTCCTGAGCCATTCCTCCTAGGACATGCCTTCCAGCCTTTTCACCAGCTTTGTTGCCCTCCTCTGTATGCAATTTGATGAGGCATGGAGACAAAGTTGTTCTAGGGGCAGTGCTATTTCTCCTTCTTCTGACACTGCTCTTTGATCAATGGTAGAAGAAAGCAGCTCTCCATGTGCTTATTTGATGCTGGCTTCTTCCTGAAGCTTTGCTGTGTACTGTGAAAAAGTCACATCTTTGCAGCAAAGGCAGAGATGAAGATGTTGCAGCCTGCAGCAACCAGTGCCTCATTTCCTGAGTTAGTTTCTCTTTGGCTGCTACTAGATTTCTGCCTGAGGAGCCCTGAGGTCCAGCATTATTAGTGGTATCGTTAGCAAAGCGTGGCATTGACTTGGTGGAGTACAAAGGAATATTTTTATATCCTGAGTTATGATGCAACACGAACCATAGAATCATAGAATCATAGATGGAAGGGACATTTAAAGGTCATCCAGTTCAGCTCCCCTGCAATTAGCAGGAGCATCTTAAACTAGATCAGGTGGCTCAGAGCCCTGAGCATTCAAGCCTGGGCTTGAACGTTTGCAGGAATGGAACATCTACCACCTCTCTGGGCAATGTGTCCCAGTGTTTTACCATCCTCATTGTGGAAAATTCCTCCCCTATATCTAATCTGAATAAGGCAGTGACTGATAGACTGAGCACACTATATGTTAACTGCAAACAAAACAATTGCTGCTATCATCTTCAGTCTCCATTTTAATACTTGTGCTCTGCAATATTCACACGAATGTGTGCCTCTGTCCTACTGCCCTGCTCCATGCAGGAGAACGGAAGTTGGGATAAAGGTATCATTTCCTTCACCAGAAATGTGTGCTTTCTCAGCAGCTCCATAGAATTTGGTCATTGATTAGCTTATAGTAAGATGTTAGAAAGCTTAGAGATCTGCTAATGGAATATCAATACTGCAAACCTTGCAGGATGAAAACTCAGGATATCCACGCGAAGGATCCTGTGGGATTATTCTAATTTTGTCTGAAACCTCATCTGGTCACCCAGATTACTATGATTTTAAAAGTCCCACATTACCCTTTCCTGAGAGGGAAAACCTTCAGTAAAATCCACTGGAGACATGGGGTGCTTTCACTGTTTGGTGACTTCCCCCTAACACTTTTAGAATCAAGAATTTCATATTACATCTGCCTCCTCTCCTACAAAACTCCATCTTCTCTGCTACCTTTCTACTAGCAAGGCAGGCTGTGATAAGGCATGGGGCACATCTTCCTTTTCATTTTTACCACTGCCGGCTCCCAGGAGCTGGAGGGGAATGGGTAGGACCTTCCACTTTGACATCACATCATCCTTCTGCCTTCTGTAATGCTAAAAGAGGTGGAAGGATTTTGAGCACCACTCTCTCGATTGATGCTGACAACGGCAGCATCTAGTGGCCCAAGAACTGTCTCAAGGAAGATTTTGGTCTGAAATCTTCAGACATGAGGAGTTTGTTTGCACTTTGCAGTGAATTATAATTTCCCCAGAGCCACAAGAGTTGTGAAAGCATTCTGTTTGGCAGCCTCGGTGAACAGAGAGGCTTCACAGCTGGGTGAGCAGTTTGAATGCATCACCTCTCGCAGGCAGACCCTGATGGCCTCCATGGAATGACCCAAGATCACATCGATAGTAAGCACCTGAAAACCAGAGATGTGAACAGCAAGAGAAGAAGGAAGCTGAACAACACAGCAGTGAAACAGTATGTTGGAGCCATCAGTTGCAGGCTCTCCCGGGAACAGAGCTGCTACACAGAGGTCATTGGTTATGCATGGAGTTGATGAGCATCTCTGTTTGGTGTGCCTATTCAGCAGGTGAGCCCACAGACCAGCTACGTGCCAGGACAGAAAATGTAATACCAAAACTAGATGCTGATAGCAAATTTTGTCGTGTATTTTGGGAAGGAGTCTGAATATCAGACTCTCACACCTTGTATCAAGATGGACTTTCTGCTTTTGTCTTTCATGGGTTGCTAAATGAAAGATTTGCAGATACTTTTGAGACCTTCCCCATTTCTCTGGACTTAACAAATTATGCAAAGAAATGTTGTTAATTCTATGCCTAGAATTCTTCTGGGGAAAACTGCAGATTTCTTCCTTGAGTTCCTCCAGAAACACAGGCACTATGTATGTGCTGAAGCTGTTCCTTGAGAACATTACTCTTCTGGAGAGACAGCAGTTTCTGCCTGCTGTTTACATTTGTCTCTGTTCAAGGGGAGGCAAAATTGAGAATTTAAAAGAAAACATGAAACAGCTGGGGAGGTTCTGGTGCCTGCCACCACTAGGCTGAAAGTGTAGGTCTTCTTGGAAATTGTCCTGAATACTAAGCAATGGCTGTTTACTGTAAGTGAGGATCAGTGTGGTTTGGCAGATAATTAATCTCCCGATTAATTATCTCCTTTACCTGTTATTGACCTGCAGACCACCTCCCTCCCCTCCTATTTAATTTCTGTCTCTTTCCTGTTAAATCTGCACACATATTTAAAGCATTTATGCTTGTTTTCTGTGCTTAATTGTTTCCCGTCAGAAATGGGATGTAAGCCCTTCTTTGTATTTACTCAGGTTAGGTTTGCATATGTAAATGTCTGGCTTCCTTGGGCTTATTCTGCATTTTTTCCTCAGTACAGAGCACTTTGGCCGTCTCACACAGAAGTGTGAAGCATTTGCTTCTTCTGCCTTGCCTTACAAAAGTATGTGGGCTTAGGTGTAGTTATTTTACAATAATTTGGGATTTCTCACCCGGCAGTGAGTTACTGTGATAACAGGGTCTGTAATTACCAGTGTGATACAGGACTTCATCTAAACGTGCTCATTCAAGCAGATTCAAGTCTCCTTTTAGACTGTTGGCAAGTTGCCTGATGTTTGGGTTGTTTGGATTTTTTTATTTGAACAAAATATTTGCCATGCCAAAATAATCTGCGGGTGCCTGACCCTGAATGGCTGCTGCCCTCCTTTGAAGCCCCTTTTCCCAGCTGCCAAGTTGCCCCAGGACAGGGGCAAGGCTCTTTTTGACCACAGAACGGAGTGGCTCAAAATGACCAGAAACTGTGCAAAGAGGAGATTAGACCAATTGAAACTAATTCTGTGTTTTAGGCGTAGCCACAGGACAAAGCCAGAGTTCAAACTGGTCGCAGAAATCACCTGCATGTGGAGGTCATAGCCTGTAGGTAGCTTTGGCAATATTTTCCAGAGCAAAGAGATGAGGGGGCACAGCAGATGGGTTTTGCACAGAAGTCATCCTTTACAAAGTGCAGAAGTTCATGAGTGCTGGATTAACAGATACAAACCTGTATTGCATCAAGTTATCAGATTTGTCTCTCAGTGCTCGTCTCCTTGCCTTGGCTGCAGCTTCTGTAAATTACCTGGGAGTTTTGAAGGCAGTAGTGCCTTTCTCTGTTGTGTCTGTAACAGCATTAAGGCTGAAATGATTTTCTTATAAGTTTAAATATAATGTTGTAAGTACCTGCTTAAAATCTGGCTGAAGTTAATGGGAACTGACTTAAGCGAGTTTCAGTCAAGGTCTGGGGATTTCAAAAAGTTGTTCAGAATTGCTTGCATTTATTACATTATTACGTAGTTGTCTGAGCTACAGTAGGTGGGGGGCCCTAGCCAGGACAGTTTTCAGCTGCTGGCAGAGCTGCTGCCTGGGCAGGGGAGCGGTGCTCAGAAACCAGTCTGAGTTTTGACACCACCAGACAGCTCAACTCCTCCAGCATGAGGTGTGAGCTCCGCAGTCACAGCAGATCACAGGGCAGCAGCGAAGCCCCCGGCCCCAGCCCCCTTTCCCCCTTGGCCATCAGAGAGGGTGGGTGAGCAGCCAGGTGGCATCAGCCTGTCCCAAGGTCTGGGCTGCCCCCGGGGGCTCCTCACCCTGCTCCAGCTGTCAGTTGTATCCACGTGTGTCCACAGTCCCATCTCTGGAGCTGCAACAAGTGCCTCAAACACCATCCCCCTCACCCCTGGTCTCCTCTGCAGCCAACAGGATTGAGAGGAACACTTTCGAGGAGCAGGAGTGTTATGGCCTGGTGCCTTCCAAGAAGTTATCACTTTACCAGAGTACCCCAGCAGAGAATCAGCTCTCTCCCGGGCTGGTGGCCAGACACACACATAGCACTGATAGTGTCTCTGCCTCGGGAAATGCGCTGTCAAGAATTTATAGCAGGACTACTTAATACATTTTTACTATTTTCTGCTGGGTAATTTTATCATTATGATTTTATGATTAGGAAGGGAGCACGGTGTTTTCTTCTTTGTCAGGCTAGTCTTACACATAATACCACCTTCAGATGGGGGAACCTCATCATCTGCCTGGAATATGGGAAGGATAACCAAGAAAGCAAATAATTTGGGGGAATACAGAGAGATCTGGAAGCATTTACACTCTGAGTTGGGTATATAAGCCAAAAAATGTAGAAGTTACCAGAGCCAAAGCTCGTAAGATTTTTATGGTAGTTCTCTGACAAAACTGCATCCCTTCTGGAGCTTGTTCAATTTGCAAAAGGTGAAGGAGCATGTAGGAACAGGGACAACTGCTTTTGCACAGCTTAGAGCTCCTGGTGGTCTCTGCTCGTCTCCACCAGCTGTCAGTCTGAGAATCTCTGTCAGGTTCTGCCTGCAAATTTCTAACTTAGAAATTCCACATACAAACTTCCTAACACTGCACTCCTAATGTTTTTCAGCCAGCCTTTCTCCCAAGCCTGGAGGTTGCTGACAACACCTTTACTTCAAAACCAAATCCTAATACCTACACCTCTCTCCAGTTCTTGTATTCCTGGATGTGCTGAAGGGATTTTTGTGCTATTATTTTTGGAAGTGTGGGATAAGGGAAAAATACCTTGCACATTAAAGCTACAGTTGACCCTTTGAAACTGACTGCTTGTCATATTCTCCTTCAGAGATGTACTCTCCTAACGTAAGCATGCTCAGGAGAAGGGAGGGAGAACAAATCCAACCACAAAGCTTCGTACTCCTATTCAGTAGGAGAACATCGTTCCTGCCAGAATATGAAGCAATTCCTGTATCCCTGCCAAAACAATTGCTTGATGCGCTCTCCCTAACAGCTCATAGTGAGCCACAAACAAGTTTTTAAGGTAAGGATAAGGACTCACCTGCTTATAGTGTTCATAGACTGTACATCCAGAGAACTGAACAAAGAGCTAAAGAATAGCACAGCTAAAGGGGGACAGTACTTTTCAGCACTTTACTAATTAAAACAATGGGTCTCCAAATTACAATATTTTCCCTTTTTTGGATATTTAAACACTCAGATTGCATAAAGGCATTCCTCCAATCCGTGCGTTGAAAGAAAAGCCCTGATCCTGAAAGAGATGCACAGAGGTGCTTCCCTTCCTCCATGAGGTCAGTGAAGATTTATGCAGGAAAAAGTCACAGGCAGGCCCTTTGTTTGAAATCAGGTAAGTCCTACAATGATGTGGAATGTGTATATTGTGATACAGAATGTTTGACCTGTGGCAGTGTCTGTTAAACACAATTGGCACCTACTTCAAACCTGCTGAAATCAGGGTGCACCTCCCTACTGACTTGGGGGGCCTTCACTTTCTGTCCTCCCTTTTTTTAATACCTTCTTAAGAGTTTTTAAAATTAGACTGTTTCTTCTTGTAATAAACCAGACTTTAAAAGAAAATTAGTTGATACCCAAAGCACTTATCTAATGCTTTCCATCCATATATCTCAATGACAAGAAAATCTGAATACATGCGGGTTTTATATCCATTTTTGATCACTGGGAAAGGAGAAGCACACAGTGTCCAGATAGTTCAGCCAAGGTCAGAGCAAGACAATGGTGTAGAACGAAATTCAAGTATCCCTAATTTCCCAGGTTGTATCCACAGGAGAATGTTTCCTTTTGCATGGAAGGAGCAAAAAAAACTTTTATTCATTCATGGGAAAGAAGGAAACAAGTATCGCTGAGGATGAAAATAAATTGTTAGTCCAAACTTCACAGAAGGTTTTTATGCCATATGATTTGTAATATCCAGCAAAGTTCAACAGCTGCATCATTAAATAATAGACAGAAATTAAAAGTTATAAACAAAGGGGAAAAATAGTTTTTTAATAAAATGTGGGGGGAAAGGAGGAATTGGTGTGGCAGAAAGCTGCAGGCAAAAGCATTGCAAGGGACTGGAAGCATGAAGGCTCTTGCACCAAGGTGTGAGTTTATATTAATTTATAGCAACCACAGTTACTCAAGTTGAAAGGTATACAGTGTGAACACACATACACAGAGGGAGCAGCCTGTTAAAATACAGCCTAGGTTGAGTTTGAGGCAGCTCCCTACTGCTTTAGTTCACGTAAATAGTTCCAGTGGAGTTGTTGGTGCTATCTGTGAGACTAAAAAGAGAAAAAAAAGTCTCTGGGGCCCAGACCAAGTTTTAACTTGGTCAAATGCTGAACAGCTGGAACACATTTTCAAAGGTCATTTTTTTCTGACTACTATTTCCAAGGGCATTCTCAGCAAAAGTCTATTTTGTTTCTCTTCTTATTTCAAAAATTTCAGGCCTCAGCAAAAGCAACAAAGTGACAAAAGAGAGTAGAAACTGCTGGAAGAAAAAAGCCTGCTGTGGTTGATGCACAAGCTCAGATGCAGAGCAGTCTGCCTTCCTGAGCCAGGAGCCCTGCTCGTCCTCCTTTTGCTTTTTTTCACACGCTGCGTGCCAGTGCCAGGCGAGGTCCGTGCTCTTGTTCTCTGTGCGTTCCCATTGCACAAAACACAGCGTAATTGCAGGTGCTAATTGCCCACACTGCCAGTGCTGCTGCAAGCACAGATGGGTGCAGCTGTTTAGAGCACATCTCAGTGCTCATCAGCTGCACAAGAGTGTGAGTAGGGGGGTGAGTTACACCAGGCACGGGACTCTAGCAAGAAACCTGTATGGAAAGAAACTGTTATGTGGAGTCAAACCCAGAGAACATAAAGTTCTCACTGAAGCAATGGAAACCAGCCTCTAAGGTGGGGCATTGAACTCAAGGGAGTTAGGTTCAATTTTACAGTAGTTCAGCCCCAGATTTTTTGATTCTGAGGTGGTTAGATAGATACATCAAAATACAAGTGCAGACAAATCAAAGCCCATGAAAATCACCTCCCGTGCTCCTATACAAGGTGTCTTCAACACCAGCATTTCTCAGAAACCAGTAGCTGCTTCAGGCAGCCACCGAAACTCCAGATGAGCTCCTCTCTCCAATCAGTTGCCTGGTGGGAGAGGCTTATAATTGATGGAAATGTATTGTCAGTATCCCCCAAGAGCCTCATGTTTCTCTTTTACTGATACTAGATAGTATTTGATTCATTTTTGCAGCAGGAATTACGCCAAGGCCTGAGTTCCTTGTTCCTGTATTAACAGAAGGTTTCTCATTGCCCTACCTGGGTAGACAGCTGGGCCTGGTGCACAAATAGCCATGGCATTTTTTTTTTCCCTGCTGAGACTTCTTCATGCTCGGTGCTAATGCTGCTTTCACAACAAACTTCAGAGTGGCTGTGTAGAATGATTTGGACATGTGTCTCTGGAGGTACATGGAAAAAAAAAATGCTAATGGAGTCATGCCCTGGCATCACTGACTGCCCTCCCCCTTAAAAAAATAAACTCATAGCATTTTCAGTACATTTTCAACCACTTTTGACTTTGCTGATCCCAGAGGGAAAAGAGCTGTGGAAAACTATGCCTTTAGAGGAAGGGCTGTTTCTGAGCTGTACCAGTGCATTTAGAGGAAAGGTTACAAAGCCAGAGTCACATTTTATCTAAAAGGGATGCCACCTTGCATTGCACGCCAGCAATTGTGATTAATCTAAATGGTGTGGGAATTCCACCCTAACCTAAGATCGTTGTTGGACATTTTTGTGAAGACATTTGTTGTTGCACTCAGATTTTGCTGTAGATGTTTGCTTGTTCTAGACTTTCACCGAGGACCTCACAAAAAACATTGCACATGTCAGAAAAGCACAGTGAGAATAGCTCCACCATATAAAGATGTTTTACATAGAAAAAGGTTGGCAGCTTAAAAGGTCAAGTTAAGTGAACTATAACCATTGTTTTCTTTCTATTCAGAAGTCCCACAATTGGGTTTGTATGGCCTAGAAGGTTGGGCAAAAGTCCTTTATTGTCCTGTTTCACTTGAACATTTAAACATGTTCATACTTACGAATCCTTACATGGCTGACAAGCTGAGACAGGGTGTGGGACTATATTTGGGCTGAACTTTTTTTAATGTGCCAAATATTGGATTAAGTACTGTTTTGCTTGAGAAAAGGGACAATACCTAATCAGTTCTCCTGAGAGTGACTATCTAACTGGCATTAAAAATAGTCTATTAAAGTAACAGACTAATCCTACATGAACTTAAAACTTGCTGTTTCTGCAGTACGATGCAGATTAGCAAAGAGGTCCAAAGCAGATGGCATGTGTAATTCACACTGCCTTGCAATTGCTCTCAACACATGCAATAATTTGTCTTCCTTCTAAACTGTGTTGACTTCTGTACAGTTGAGTCTCATATGGATGGTACAAATAATCCAGAAAAGACTGAGCTGGGATGTTAATACATCAATAGAAGGAAAAAAATATGGCATTTGCACAAGGAAAATATTTTGATGGCATAGTTGCAAAAGTTTTTGTATGCTCTGAAATAGTCACATATTCACATGTACCTGAATACAACAAAGAGGCCTAAGACATTATTTTTTCCCCTCAAACTTACAGCTTATTTCTATCATGTTCTTGTATACTGAACAAAAGCTTTTGGGTGCTTAGTGGATCCTTGCAAGCTATAAATTAAAACTTAGAATTATTTATACTTGCTCTAACAGCAGCACTCTCCAACGCACCAGCCATATCCAAACCAAAATTAAAATCGTAGTTGCTACCCTTCTCTAAAAGCCACTCAGTTCTTCACGGCGGGGATGAGTGCTTGGGGATGGAGAGACACCACGATCTAACCCCTGTGGGCCTCTTGGTCCCTTTGTCACACTGTGTGGTGGCACTGAGACCCCGCAATATCACCATGATGCTGAGACTCCCGAGTCTTCCCCATGACAGCTGGTGCTCTTCTTCAACCATCACATATCTCCAGAGGTTAAGGGACTTGGCCCACAGGCTACAACGTACAGGCTCCGCAGCTATAGCTCAAGCACAGCTGGAAAGAAGTAAGAAAGGTGGGAGGTGTCTGCTGGGGGAGTCCCTCAGCAAGCATTTAAATAAACCGACGATGAAAGTCCATTTGTACTGGCATGCATAAATAGCTTGTAGGAAAATAGGAAAAATAAGAGCAAGGATAAAATGGGATGTTTCATGATAGCTGAATGTTACCAGGGTGGTTCCACAAGATCTGTACTGGGATTTGTGCACTTCAAAATTGTCATAGGTAATCCGTATGCAAAGGTTAAAAATGAGGCAAGGAAGTCTGCAGAAGACAAATAATTATTTGAGATATTGAAATGTGCAATTGGCTGCAAACAGCTACAGAAGGATCTCACAATACTGAGTGATAAGGCAATAAAATCACAAATTAAATTCAATAGGAACCACAAATGAAATGTCAATAAATGCAAGTAAGGTGCATGAAGGAGAAAAGACAACTTTCTGTATGACTATATACACAGTGATGAACTCTAAATTAGCTATTAGCTAGGGAAATTAGCTATTACCAGTCTAGCAAGAGATCTGGGAGTCATTATGGATATTGCTCTGAAAAGTCAGCTCCGTGGCAATGAAGTGGCAAATATTGCATTGAGAATTATTAGGGAAGGAAGTGAAAATAAAACAGAGCATCCTTGTAACATTATATACCTGCATGGTGAGTTTGCATCTTGAGTACTACTGGTAATTTTAGTTACCTCTTTGGAATAGGCTATGATAACATAAAGAAATATACTAAGAATCACAGAGAAATGAAGGAGGATGAACAGGTCAGAACATTCCTACATTGAAAAAGAGATGATGAAACAGATTTATGATACAGCAAAGAGCAGGAATGGGCCTTTCTAACAGGAGCAGAAGAGGGGAGTAATAAATATCTCCTAGGGGCTGACAGAAACTCTAGGAATGTGCCATATAACTTTTTTCTCTCTCCACCTCTCTTGTCCGCAGTAATTTTTTTCCCATTATGGTACCTCTTTGAGACACAACCTTTGCCTTGTAGCACTGTGGAATCGAGCAGCGAGCAGAACCAAAGGATCCAGCTCAGGCTGGGGTCCACGGGGTGACCTCAGAGCTGAACACCTACCCCTCACCAGAGCCCAGGCTAAGAAGGGCAGCTGCATTGTCAGGATGCCAAGAGCCAGGATGACAACGGTGGTGTGGGATTGAAGTTATTCTTCTCTCTGCAGTGCAAAAATCAAGTAGGAAGGGGAGACCCTGGTCTTAAGGGGAGACCAGATCTTTTTAAAGAGGCTCCTTAGAAGTTCAGGGAGCAAGCTGGGCAATGAGGAGTTATTTCTAGAAGCTGGTACAAGCCTAGGACTGGCTTTGTTGGGAATTGGCATGCAAGGACTTGGTGAGGGGACAGAAAGTTACACTTCAAAGGAGGGACTGAGCTGATTGATGGGCTTTATTTGGGAAAGGTCAAAGAATGAAGTTAGATAGGCATCTGTGATGGGAAATGTTAAGTAGAAAAGGTGAATAAACAGTCAAATCTGAATTCTCAGTTTAAATATGATGTAGGAAATCATGGCTGGTACAGAGAAGGCAAACAGGAAATGATTATTCAATTTTATTTTTTTTAAATACCCTGAGTAATGATCAGAGGGCAGACTTAAAGCAAACTTATAGAAATACTTTTTAATGCACAAGTGGAAATCACTATGAAATGTGGAGGCCAGCAGGATTGAAAAAGAAGCAAACAAACAGACAATGACAGATCTGGAAAAGATTATGTTGTCAGATCATCCTTTCAGTTAGTACCACCTGTACCTTCCTCTGCTTTCAAAGCAGAAGTCACTAAGGACCCCCTTGGAGCCCTGTCCATGGAGTATGTCCATTACTGCGCATTTCCACGTGGAAAAGCACTGACTGAGCATGGGTATAATTTGTGCAATCACAAAGCAGATAAAAAAGCAACATCTCTACACTATAAATTAGCTCCTTCCAATTTCTTCTACATGAAGCTGTAGGAGCACCTAATGTAGATGTTAAAGTATGTGTAATGGAAAAAATACTGCTTTTAAAGGAACCTCTCAATCTCAACCTTTGAATTGGATTTCTTACAGTAAATAATGTTCTAATTTTGACACTGACACCAAGGACAGCAAACTAGGCTGTAGCATGACTCTTTTAAAAATATACCTGTATATGTTTTTGTGAGGGACAGTAGGAATCAGAATCACTTCCTTGGCAATATATCCCAAGCAATATATATTCCTTGGCAATATATCCCATTTTTTCCGGGAAAAAAATTTGTCTTTGCATAGAGACTAATAACATGATTGTTATTATTTCAGCTTTTCTAGCAGCTGAAATCATTGTTGTGACTCAATTAGCCCATTCATATAAGGAGAGTAGGTAATGTTCTTCTTTCTCTGTGGAGCAGAACTCATGTGTTTACAAGGAAAGTCATGAAAGAGCATGTGGTATCTATATAGTTGCAGTTTCCAGGGGAGACAAGCTTGCCTGATTTCCACAATATAGTTATGACTTGTTTCCCATTGGAATTCTTTTAAAATAGACAAGTAGGCAATTACCATGTAAGAGATAAATAGAATATATAGTTAATGTCAAGATACATTCTTGCTGTATCATCATAATTTTCATGTTCATCCCCAGCTGATGTGTCCATGTATTCTCTGTTTCTCGGACTTAATTTGCCCGAGATGCACAAAGCCTTTTCTCTCTCTGCCTCTCCCTCCCTTTTCCCATACCTGTGTAGTTATAAAGTAGGAAGCGTGTTACAATAAAAGAGCCTCAGACCAAGGTTCTGCTCTAAGACCAATTGCAGCAATATTCCAGGAGAGCAGGCTGCCAGTGACAGAGGAGGAGGAGTTGGTGATGGGTGGCATTACTCCAAACATGACCTGAGAGAGGAAAAGCCAAAGCACAGATCCTATACTCTTGGAGGGGCAGTTCAGCGAACACCCGGTGAATGGAAAGCTGCTCTGCTTGTCCTCTGCCAGGCAGCAACAGGAAAGCTGCTGGAAATGCCAACACTGTTTTGTTTGTTTCCTTCCAGGCAGATTTTCCACAAAACATAAGGTTTGCACCTGCTTTAACATAGGTTGTTAGAAACGTGAATGGTGCAAATGAATTCTCTTGTGCCAGATAATTCAGCAACCAGGGAGAAAAATCTATGGTTTTCAAATGCAATGCCTTTTCGTGAATTGGTGGAAAAGCACATATTCATTGGCTCCACCAATAATCTGAACCTTGTTTAAACAAATGTTTCTCCCACCTGCAAAAAAAGCCACAGATAAATTTAGTGAATACATGCTATTTATGAAGCTCTTTCTTCCAGTAAAAAACAGATGGATCATATAAAGTCGCTGCAGTTTTGCTCCTAAAAGCAATATGACCCATTAAGGATGTTGGGAGGGTTAGGAGAGGGTACCTGGTTCTTGAACATGCCCAGGAGACAGGAATTTAATTGCTCTCCATACTAGATTTCATGAATGTTTCTGTGATATAACTACTCTGTTCTTCCCCCATAAAGTAAAGATAACAGTCTTCTACCTTCTGGGATATTTTCAAGGATAAATATATTAAACATTTTTAGGTGCTATGGCACAGATAAGGGATTTATAAAAGTGTCTAACAAGGACAGTCTATTCTCCATTGCACCATACCCAGCTCTTGAATCCCACAACCACTTCCACCTTGGGGCAGTGATTCATATATGGCAGATGGGAGCAGAGCCATCAGGACGAGCACCCTGCAGAGCAAGGTCTGTAACACATTGCAAAGTATTAATCAATGCAGTGCTCTTCTGCCCACCTTGGACTTGACGTGTAATCTTAACAAAAGTTTAGCACTGATGGTTTTATCTCAAAGACAACTATGCAATGCATTGGATGCTACACTGGCATAAACCATTAAAGCTTTAGTGAAAGTATACTGAATTATACATAACACCTCAAGATCTGGTCTAAAGTTTAATTGAATTGATGTATATTTCATGTCTGAACAGTTAAGAGACAGGTACTGTCTCTGGCTGTATAAACTTATAGGAAAGTGAAACATTTCTCCTGAAGCATAAATTCTGGATGGCTTGAATATATGTATTTCCCTAGTTTTGGTGTAGGAACATTAAGGTTATTAACGTATTTCAGCCAGATTGTTAACAGAAAGAAAGAAGAAAAACACAGAACTAAGAGTTATATGATTTGGTTTACTAAATTTTTTTTTTCTGACGTCGATATTCTGGTTTTGATCAGTGACTTTTGCAGTGCAATCAGTCCAAAGCAGGAAGTAGGCTAAAACATAAACATATATGTCTATGTACTTTCTCTGATTAATTCATATTTTCTGTTTCTTGGCTGAATGGCAACAAAATACCCAAAACAATTCATATCAATTTCTAACAATTTCTATTACTAAAAAGCTTTTGGGTGAGGGTAACCAAGTGAAGAATCTTCCCCTGAAAACCGACCCACCCCTTGATGTCTCTGATGCCCAAGTCCCCTGGACGGGGTTTGTTGTTCTGGTTGGAGAGAAGCAACACTGCAAGCTGACTCCAATGACTGCACTGCTCACTATCATTGAGAAACTCCCACTGGAACCAGCAGCCTTCCTGACTTTTGTTGCTGTGGCAGGACAGTTCTGTCCAGCCATGTGAGGGGTTTATTACTGCGCTGTGCACCTCAGAGCTCAGAGGGAAATGCATGGATCAAACCTGTGGCTGGGTCCGCTTCTCTCCCACAACCCCTGACAAGGCGACAGAGATGAGAGGGCTAAGGATGGCACAATGGTCTGTATCACCTGCTCTCTGCCAGAATGAACCCTCCACACGAGTGGACAGGAGGAAAACAACTGAAGAGCTGTGTCATGGACCACAGCTCTGCCTTGGACGGATGATGCTTGTTAAGCTACTTACACATCATTTTTCTCTTCTCTGGGCCCGAAGAAAGGGAGCCACCATTTTTCCTCATAAAGGAAATGTTCCTCCAGAGCTAAAAAGGACATCATCAAAAAGCGTCAAAAATTCAATACTCTGAAAGGAGTATATTTCCTCTCAAGAGTGAAACTGGGAACCTTACCCATCCAAACAAGTGGGTCCCATTAGAAGTATAGGGCCATAGAAGTGGGTCCCATCTGATTCTACCGAGGCCAAACACATGAGCAGAATTTACTGTTGTAGATCTTTCTAATGTACTGTGTCTTCCCAACAGCAGCTACAGATGAATAGGTCTTGTTCCCTAAATGAAACCCTGAATATTACAGTTGCTTTGTCGAGGCAGCTGAGGATCAGGAAATTTTTACATCAGAGGTCTGGGCTTCTGAAGTGGATGTGGTGGTGATGGTTCCTTCAGAATTGTGAGCTGTCCTCCACAGAACTGGTCTGAAAGGGTTCCTTTCTACAGCCAGCTCTAGCTTCCCACCTCTGTACTGCAAGGCTTCATTAAGTACTTATGGCACCCTAACATGCTGTCAGCACATCCTTTGTTGTATCCTCATGAGAAGTTATGAACCGCTGAAGCCCTTGTGTAACAAGTTCCTGGAAACAGTAATCCCAAGATTTTGTTGACCTAGCTAACTTAATGGCTCAAAGGAACCCAGAAATTCCCCACGAACATCTGAACTCACGGATGGAGACATCACCTGAATCCCAAATAAACTCGAGCTTTACAGGGGGCTGTGTCCTATTACGTATTTTGTTGACTGTTAAAAATCGTTTGTAAATAGAAGGAACATAGAGCAAACAGACTCAGCTCACTCAGTTTACTAAACACAAATGTTCACTGCTAATGAGCAAAGCAGTTGTCACAATCCCATGTCTTCGCTCCAACACACGTGTCACACCAGCTGAGAAACGGCCAAGTTTACTTGACAAAAGGATTATTTACCAAAATATATACCCCATTTATTCACTACAAAAATCCTGAACTGTTCCCTGATTTCCATCTCCTATTTTGTAAGCAGAAGGGAAGAAAACCATGATAGTACCACGACAAAAAATAGAAGAGGAATCTTTTTGATTTTCCTTAAAGTAACAAGTAAATATATTAATTGGGAAAATATGTACCAAAAATGGTTATTCATGCCATGGAACAAGAAAGCTTTTTGTCAGTGACAGGGGAAATATGAAAAGGAGTTAACTAGGCTACAGGTCATGGAGAGTTCAGCTGACATAAATAGCAGACTTGCAGAAGTTAGCCTCAGAGTTTAGAGCAGCAATAGTAAACTTTAATAACAGTAAAGTGTTTAATACAAATACTGCCTTAACTAGATCTACAGTTACAGGCCTGAGCTATTGATCTCATAGCGTTATATTGATGCATTATAGCTGCAGGGGACAGGAACACCTTATTCCAGGGAGCAGCCAGCATGCTGCCATGTTGATTTAGCCTCTTTCTAACTGCTCCCCTTTCAGTGTGTGTAGTTCAAAATGCAGAGAGTACATATTCTTCATCTATTCCTACTCCAAACTATCACACCATAGCTGAAAGAGTTTGCAGTGTCAGCAACCATACACACTTATACACCATTTGATGAGAATTTTTGCACTGTGTAGGTCTTATTCTGTTTTTCAAACATTTTTTGCCAACTTCATTTCTAGCAAAAACAGTGGCATCATGCAGATTATTTAGGAGCTTGGAAAGAAAGAACTTTTGTTGTATCAACAGGTACAGAAAAATAAAAGCACTAAGATAATTTCTGTGTCTCACAGCTTCACTAGTTCCCTGAACTTTGACATAATGTGACAAGCCCTCACTATTCCCAAAGAATATTTCCCCTCTTTCTTCCACAGCTGTTTTAAAGGACTTTAAACAAGTTCACAGTCACCCATCCTGCTCCTCTGTGTTACCTCAGCGTACTGCACACATGGCGTTGAAGCGAGAGAGCTGCAAATGGGCTGTTTGAGGCAAAGATGCTCGAATAACCCGGTTTTCTGCGGCACCCGGCGCTCTGAGATCAGGAGTGCTATCCTCCCCAGGCACCCTGCCCTGCGGTTCTGCCCCCTCTCCCACCACTGTGTGAGCCGCCCCTGGAATGCACAGACGAATTCCTTGGGCATGTCATCTCTTGAGCCCCCTTTCATCCGGCTGAGGGTGGAGCCAGGTGTTAAATCACCGTTAGCACCCACTATACCGCACTACAGATGCTGGTGGGGAAAAATGAGAAGAAAAAGACAATGTCCCTCTTGTCCATGCTATAATTTTTGTTAAGACAGAACCTGTGCTGCTTCTTCATGTTCAGTCAAGTTCTTTGTCACAAACTCCTTGCACTCCATCACCTGTATTGGATGCCTTCGGAGATTAGGATGAACCTTTCTTGCCACAGTGACCTGGAATAGGTTTTTGGCTAGCTGAACACTGTAACAAAAAACAAACAAACAAAAAAATATACACAATTCTGAGCATGGTTGAGAGGGATTTTACTCTACTAGGAGAGACGTGTCCTTCTCCCATTATCCCCAAACCCTAAGAAACAGAGGGCATTCCTGAGCATCATGCAGAGACATTATTTTAACCTTGAAAGTATTTACTTTTCTACATTGTCGCTTAAAATAAAAGCAATCATGCTGAAATCTTTAGCAAATGAAAGACAACAGAGTTTCCAACTTTGCCTGATTACTTGTTTCTCATATTTACTGCTGCTCACAACATTTACTTTTGTTTATAGTTAAAACACCTTTTAAAACATCTTTACAATTACGGTTCCACCTTATAAGCAGTTCATTAAAACACCAGCTTTCAGTGCAATAAAATCTGTGACAAAGTAAACAAAAATCCCTACATGAACTGCAATATGTGCACTGCTAAACTCACATAGAATGAGTACATAGAACAGGAGCCAAACCTAAAGGAATGTTCATAGTTTTCAGTCATCATCAGTTGTGTCACAGCAGCACAACACATCCCCACCTGTATACTCTGAGCATACAGCAGAATTTTGTGGAAGCCTCCTTTCTATTTGCTAAGCACCTCCTACAGCCTCCCTTCTTGGACACACAGAAAGTCTCACTCCTAGGCTTACCAAAGCTCTGCAGAGCAAATAAAACCATTGCAATGATTTCAGCTGCTTCTTGCTACCCATCAGAGTTATTATTAACTCCTTAATCTGTCCTTCAGTCACCCAGGCACCAGTGGTACTCCTTGCTTCTATCCAAACAATCTGCGAGAGGTTTTTACCCAGACAGCAAACCAATTCTCTCTGGAAGGCTGAAGAAACAGCTACACTGGGGATGATTTGTCAAGTCTCCAGGCAAGGATGGCCATGTGTGTCTGGCACTTGGAGTGAAGCTTGTGGCAGTTGCTCAAACATCGTGGCCCTGAAGGTCAGCAAGAGCGTCCTGCTCCAAGAGAGCAGGATCTTGGCTTGGCTCTCAAGTTGGGGCTCCACAGAAAACAAAAAAAAAAGCCAAAGGAACATATGCTTGATTTCAGGCATTGCCAGAGGTGTCCTGAGCCACGAAATTGCAGCCTGGGGGAAGTTAAGCTAAGCCATGCCTGTCTGTATTCATCACCATGAGGACCACAGCTCCCAGCAGTGTCTCTGTCATGCTGCCACTTGGAAAACGGCATTGTCTGTCTCACAAGGAGATGTACGGTGGGACGGAACTGGGGCAACGCTGGGAGACAAAAAGCTCAGTCCTGAGCTTGTGTTGTCTGCCTGCAGACCATCCTGGAGCAGCGAGACAATGAACAGTGGGTGCCTGACCAGACTTCCCTGATGTTGAAGTATGGCAGTGTGGTGTGGCCACAGCTCGGTCAGCGGTGGCTAACACTTGTGTGCATGCTGCTGGTGCAACAGGGGCTGCAAATCAGCTAACACAGGATCTGCAGAAACCACAGTAAGTGCCAGGTGTGAACATGCCACAGCTGCATTGGTCCAACCCTTTGCCTGCCCCCGGCCCTTGGGAAGGTGTAAAGGATGGCTCTGCATCCTTCGTCCCCCACATCTTCTCTCAAGGCAAGCTCTGGCCTGGCACAGGGAAGCACAAACCTTTTGTTCAAAGACAGACTCTGAGATATGAACTTGCAGGAAATTAGGAACCTGTATGCGCTCCTGAATCCAAATTCCCAGGGTGTAGATTGAACCAAAAATAATGGAATTAACTAGAATCTACTCTAATCTGTCCCAAAAACTAGAGTTCAAATTCTGAGCAGCTCAGATGTTATTGTTAAGCTACTCCTGCAGGTTGAGGTGATGCGGATTTAGCTTGCCTGAGTTTCTGAGTGATGTGTCTGAAACATGACATTTTGCCCTGGCCTGCTTTCTGTCTTGTAAAGACTATTCTGAGTTCCCTCCTCTTTCTCTCCTCCTCATCTTTTTTAACTTATCACTAGCAGGTTTTATACATTTTAAATCTCTATACATAAGAATTTTAAAAAATATGTATTTCTAGGCTGACAGTCTCCCATTGAATCTGTCATCTCCTATTACTCTGTGTGACATGATGGACCCTGATATGGATATGATGTGTTATGACACGACACATGACACCAGTTACCCAACACTGTACCTCATTAGAGGAAACTGTAAAGGCATAAACCAGGGGTGAGCCCCTCCTATTAATCTCTTGTTCCTTTTACTACTATCATTAGGTGTTCATGTGGTTGTTTCAGATTTTCCCCCTTGGACAGTCTCATAATTGTTTTTGAGTGCAGATAAGGAACAAAAAGGGAAAATACACCCGGAAAGGTTAAAACCCATCACACTCTTTTCTCTGTAAACATAGAAATAATATCTTTTGAAACAGTCCTAGTTAATCCCTTCTTAATATCTAGAAGGAAAATAAGAATTTGTATATCCCTGACAGCACATCCTGGATTTAATTATTTCCTGACCACAGAATGGGTTGATTAGAATTACTGTTGGCCAGACAGGAAAAAAATTGTCATGAAAGGTGCTGGGTTCACCTTTAGCCACAGTTTGG
Source organism: Edolisoma coerulescens (assembly GCA_013397115.1). Classification (NCBI taxonomy): domain Eukaryota; kingdom Metazoa; phylum Chordata; class Aves; order Passeriformes; family Campephagidae; genus Edolisoma; species Edolisoma coerulescens. The sequence continues at coordinate 38,854 of VWZW01005328.1, read as the reverse complement.
CAAAAAAAAGTTGACCATTCCCAGATCACATTAACATGTTTTCTGTCAAAATCTGCTGGAGAGAAAAAATGCAAATGCTGATGCAGGAAAGAAAGATTATTGCTGCTGTTCCTTCTAGTTTCTCCCTTGTGCTTGATAAACGACATCTCCGATTTTTTCTTTCTAATTTTGCCTGGCAAATATCAGCAGAACAAACCTGCACCGTGTTTGTTCAAAGCTGTGGGTGGAAAGAAATCGAGGCCAGTTTCTCATCTGTTTCTGTGGCGCTCACGTGTTCCAAGGACAGGAAGATGCTGTTGTGAAGGTGGATATTTATTAGCCACAGTAGATCAGCCTCAGTCTGAACCTCAGCTATCGCAGCTGACACTGGCTGTCTCTTTGTGTTCTGTGGGGGCACTCTCTGGGTTGTACCAACATCCCGGACCTGGCTAACAAATTCCTGCTCGGTGTGTGCTGACTACAGCTCATGGAACACCAAGGCTGTCTCTCTATGCTTTTGTAAAATTTCAGTAGCAGAGAGGATGTGTGTTAAGGAAAGGAAAGCATTCACCTGGAGTTCACTGCACAGAACCAGTTGTGACTGACAGTCACCAGCCCCCTGATGAAGGCAGATGTCTGCATGCCCAAAGCACATTTGGCTCAATTGGCACCTTTTACATCCTTCTCATTGGACAAACTAAAGGTTAAGAAATAGTGGTGAAATTGATACTAAGCTGGCTCATTCAGGCTGGAATGATCCTCTGCTACTGTGCAGACGTGGGACGATGCTGTCTTGGTGGCCCGCCTGAAGGTGAATAAATGTTCTTGCTCTTTTACATTGGCACTCCGTAACCATTGGTTTAAAGAGAAGGATGGAGTATTTTTAGGATTGGATTTTGGACCTTATGGTCCTGCTACTGAACTTGCTATTTCTAGACAAATATACTCCACAAAGCAGACAGCTCATTTTCTGTTTGTTAGTGAATGTCAGTAGAAGAAATCTGACGCACTCACCTTGACTAATTGGTACAGCCAATTATGGGATGTCTTAATACGAAGGAGATTAGCAATACCCTTAAAATCCTCAATCAAAATTATTTCTGAACATTTGGTTGCATATTTATGCCTTATGCTGGAGCAAAAAACCAAAGCCCTGTACAAAAGCTACTAACCTTTTACAATCTCCTGAGTTTTTCTCTTTATTGGGTGTGTTTGCCACAGAGCTTCTCACAACTTTGGCAGTTCATTATAAAGGAATGAACTTCCTCTAACTCTGTGGGGCTTTTTCATCTCTAAGTGCCCTAAATAACTAGTGAGTGAGCCATACATAAGTGGTTTTTTTTCTCTGTAGAATGCTTTATTTTGACACTGCAGATGTTAAGAGCTGTCTAACACAGCAAACACTTCCTTAGTGAGGTGCCAGTAAATTTTAGATTACAGGAGACCTCATTCTGCATAAAAAGATGTGTGCAAGGGCAGCCTCCAGCTGCCAGACAGTCCATCTGTGGGATCCATTTCTCTGCATTTTGCTTCCACCTACCATAGGCTGTTATAGAGAGGCAAACCTGCTGCTAGGTTTGTTTCTGATGATTTTTACCCTAAATTACCACCTACCCCTCCACACAACATTTGAGTTCTCAAGACCAGCTCTAGGATGGTAAATCCATTTGCTAGAAGGCCACATAAGGATTAGGTGCTGCAGTGATGCCTGAAGCACGGTGCTCTTGATCAGACAAGTTTTATAACAAGAGACTAATCCATGGCAAAAGTCATAGGAAATATTTCCACCAATACAAATGGATTGAATTAGGACTTCCCAATATTTGCAGCAGATGTTGTTCTTTAAGCATAGTTTCTTTATTAGTGATAATGATACATACCTCTTTAAAACCTAAAAATCAAAAAAATTACTTGTTACTGGGGAAAGGAGACCACATCCCACCTGGCCACACCCTCCTTTCAGGCCGTTGTTGAGAGTGATAAGGTCTTCCCACCAGTCCTCTGGTGGAAGACCCCAGAAACTAGTCTGGGGGTGCTTCAGTGGTCATTGGTGGTGGAACTTGGGGTGATCTTTGTTTGACCATTGATAAGAGTATGAGCAGTTCCTTCCTTTCCCATGGTGTGCCACAGTGGGAATTTTCGTCTGGATTAAAGAGGATGTGCTAACCAGTCCTCACCTCCACCAGCCCTGGAAGTAGCACCTTTCTGTGGCAAATTCCTCCTTTCTGTACTTAACTCAAGCCCCACTGTGGTGACTGATCTTACAGCAAGTTCCTGCTGTGGCCTTGGCAGTGTTTGAGACAGGCAGCTGTGATCCTTAAGTCCTCACAGCTGTGAAGAAGAAGAGATGTTCTGGCAGCATCCAATCATTCGGTGGGGCTGGAGAGCACAAAGGCTGCAGGCATCACTGCGACACCTAATCCGTATGCGACCTTCTAGCAAATGGAGCACAAAACTCAAAGCGGAGTTTCTGTCCAAAGGGCAATTTAAAGTTGTTACCTCTGTCCTGGACCCTCCCCAAAGCCTGTTCCTCACACCTGTCTGGATTGCAACCCCTCTGCCTCCATCTTCTTGATGATGGGAGAGAGGAAGGTGAGAGGCAGCTGCACAGGTGCAAGGGGAGTGGGTCTGTAAGATCTGCCTCCTGCCAGCTAAAACCACGCATTTTACTTTAAAGTCTCCTTGCAAGGAAAGATGATCTTTCTCTCTTTGTTGTCAGTAATGGCTGGGCTGTGACACAGGTGCAAGGCAGCTCTGGCACCAACTAAGCTCAAGAGCCTTAAAAGCGTCTCCTGAGGGAGACAGTCCTAGGAAGACAGCTGCAATCCTAGAGGCAGAAGGGGTGTGCCCTGAGTCCTGAGTTACCTTCAATTTTCAAGCGGCCTTTTCCACCGCAAAGGACTGCTACGAGGTCTTCACTGCTGTTTTAGTACTTACCTGAGCATCTACGACATGTGGACAAGCCTGCACAGGGTCAGATGTGTTACTAGAGACATGAAAAATTCATTGTTTGTTGAGGTGGTCTCTCTGCCAGCTTCGTTTATCTACAAGGGTATTGAGGATGCTGAAAACAGCCTGGAGGGAGAAAATGAAACTGAGTTTTAAAGGAATGTGACAATGTCTGTATAATCCCAACAGATTAGCCACTACTCCTACATACCGTAGTGATTTCTGTCCCTGTGATTCCCTGTATGTCAGTCAGGTACCATATGTGGGCAAGGGGAGACTTCCGAAAAATTAGGGAGTGGTACAAAAGCAGAAGCCCGATGTCTCAGATTGTATGTGAGGATGTACAGCACAAAGCTGCCTCGAGATAAGGGCCTGATATCATCTCCCAGGGCCACTTGCCTGGAGTTACCCCTCCTTGTGTGTGCAGGCATGTTGCTAGAAAACTGCAATATTCTTGGGCCTGGATTCAGCTGCACCATGACCTGAGGGTGGCAGGAAGGGAAGCTGCACAGCCGGCCGGCTGTCAGCACTCTGTGCCGGCCAGGGGCTGACAGAGAGGAGGGCTGCCCCATTGGCCCCATCCCACACAAACCTCTGCTGGCAGGTGGTGAGCACACACCGAGACCTCCCTACCTCCATGCAAATCCGTGCTGCTCAAAGGCTGTCACCACCAGCACTAGCAGAAAATGCTCTCCTTGGTTTTCCAGGAGGGGATAGGCAAGAGGGGAACAGAGTGGAGTCACAGTGCACCCACCAGTGAGCACCAGCTGGGTCTCCAGGACAGGCAGTCAGCAGAGCAGGACCGCAGCTAACCAGAACTGGGCTGAAACCTGCAACACCCTCTTGTCTTCCTGTTCTGGCTTCAGCTCTGGTCTGGAACAGAAAAGCCTTTGGTACAGGCTGCTGCCTACCTAAAATGGACCAAAGACTAGACAAGAGTTATCTTGCCAATCTTGCCTTGGGTGACACCCACAAAGTTTTCTTGAAAGGCCTTTGAACATACAGTTTAATTGTTTCCTCTTGCAAGCAAGACAGTGAAGACTCAATTAAGTGGAATTTTTTTCTGTTCACAGAAAAAAATTGTCTTTTATTTCTAATTGTCTTTTTCTCTAGCTGGCTCCAGTTCTATTGTAACAAGGTCTCAAATACTACTGGAGGAAGTACATTGATGTAAAAATATATGTCATACTTCTCTTTCACAGAAAATCTTGGGAACATATTTTATAAAAGCTTGTGCTTGCTTTACTTAAACTTTGGACCAAGCAAAGCCAACAAAATCTTTTTAATACCATCAGAGAGGCAGCTGGATACAAGGCAGAAAAAGGAAGAAAAAAGGAAGCACTAAATTTACTGCAGTGCTGTAGTACATGTAATGTAATAGTTCCCTGTGACACCAATAGGGTTTAGGCATGCTTAGCTCAGTAGGCTCCTTCTAAAGTTTTTGAATATGTTAAGGCAGAATTTACTTTGGTTTCAATAGCTGAGCTTTATTAAGATGAAGTCTAAAGTTTTTTAAAGCATAAGTAGAAACAATAGAGTTGTTAAAGTGCTGGGGAAAGAGTCTAACTGTAATCATGTCCAGAAGCATTTGAACTGAAAGATAAATTAAAAAAACTGTGGAAAACAATAGTCCATTACAATGGCAAAATCCATCAGCTGAAGAAAGCAGGGCAGACACGGTCAAGGCATTGTGCTTAAAGGGTATCCATAAGATACACACATACAGTAACAGAGAGTGACATTCTTCATGTTGTATCAGTTTAAAAATCCAGATAGATCTAGATATAGATGTCAGCTCCTAGGACAACCAGGCTTCATCGCCCATGGACATCAGCACAGCCAGCACCTGTCTGCTCAGCAGGTTGTGTGCCTCGTGGTGAAGGGACAACCATGATCCGCTCCTCCGAGCCCCCGCCGCCCCCGTGCCCGGGCACCAGCAGCCCGCAGCCCGTGCTGCGCCTCCCACCAGCCTGTGCCAGCACACGGAGTGCAGTCAGGGGAGGCAACTCATCATTATTTGATGCAGATTGCAGATGGTCACTTCATTAGCACCGATGCAGAGGCACCCCTCACGCGGCGTGGGGTCGCCTTTGTCCCTCTGCAGAGGGGGATGGCTGGCTTGTTCTCATCTTTTAATGCCTCTCCCAGGGTGTGATCCAGGGAGGTGCTGAGCAAGGTCTCTTACATTAAAGTAGAAAATATCAAATTAAAACCCCTTTGGGACAGAGGCTTGAAAAGGAAATTAGAGAATAGAATTTCTGCATCATAAAATATTAGGAACAGAGTGCATTAAATTGCTCCTAAATGGTGACAAAGGAGATCTGTTTCACTGTCTGTTTTATAATTGTTTTAACTAAAGGATGTGTCTGTCTTGTGGGGTATTGACTGTTAATTCCAAAAGCACAAATATTGCTGGTGTGCAACAATTAGGCTATTACGCTAATTTTTAATGAAATAATAATCAAGTAGTGTGTGTTGTACTTCTAATATTTATTTTCTTGCTAAAACCAGACCTTTTATTGAGAGTGGTTTCATGCATTCTTTCACCAGTCAAGTCAACATTACTGTCTTTTTAAAACAGCTGTAAATCTCTTTGATTGGGACTTGAGGCTGGAATCATTCGTGCTGTGTTAAACTAAACTGTCTTATCTCCTTGAGTGCTATGCAGCCTCTAGCGTGTCCAGAGCTGCATCTGTCCATGGCCTAAGGAGGTCAATATTTGAAAGCTATTAATAAAGACATTTGGGAAGGAGATGGAGACACGCCTTTAACCCTCAGTGCAATGTGTTAGGAGAGATGACAGAGTAGGAGAAGCACGCTTTTTCATTTTCAAGGATAAGGGGTTTTGGGTTTTTTTTTTTTTTTTTTTTTTTAATGGGGACAATCACTGCCCTGCAAATAGCCCATTATTTTCAAAGGAATGCAGGCTGATGAACATCTGCACCACCGGACAGAAGGTTAGCCCAGATAAAGGTTTCAAAAAAAGATATAGGAGGAAAAAAAATTGCCATGAAGCTGGCCGCCATCAACGCCACAGCAAGGAGACCCACACCTCTGAAGGCTCCTTCTGCCCTCACTGCCCCAAGCTGCTGAACTGCAGACAGAGGGGAGACCCTTCTATGGGTCTGGAGCACCCTGGAAGTTTCCATAGGGCTGAGTTAAGCAGGGAAAATATAAAGCACCTTTACATGGCACCAGGACTCTCTTCGCATGGGGGACTCCTGTCTTCTGGCTCATGCTGAATCTGTTGTTTTTCTGTTGAGGTGGCAAACACAAAGTTTCAAATTGGTTCCATCATATCTTAGTATTAGACAGGAAGTCAAGTACGATTGCATTTGCTGCATCTCAGTGTGCATAGTGAGCAGCAAGTCCGTGGTGAAAAACTTTTGTGGGAAGTAGCACAAAAAATCTCCAGGCTGCTGGGGGCAAGTGGCAGGAACTTCCTGAGCTGTCCGAAAGTCAGACATCTGAGCCTCTGTATGGGCAACAGAGAGCCAGTGCACATCCAGAGCAGAGTTATGGCATCCTTTGTGGGCACCTATCCAGAAGGCAGCTTAGTTCCTTCCTGAGTGACAGGCTGACAAGGCACTGCAGACACATGACATCTCTCTGACTTCAGCCTCCACAGAACCTCTGGGTTTCACCCAGAGCAGCATCTGGGGCTGCGTCATGGCAAAGCTACTGGCACTGATTTCCGATGTGCCTCATAAAACCGGGATGGACACAGGGAAGGGAAGCTGTGAGATTACTCTAGAAAGAATACTTTCTCCTGGTTTTCCTCATAGTCAACTCTGCTGGAGATACTACCTTTCCAGTGCAGAAGGTGCTGGTGACAGGTACCAAATGGCTGGTGTGCCCGTCTGCACGCTTCCTACCCCTACATCTCTGCTTTTGGGAGCCTCCTGTTTCTCACAACTCACCAAGTCATCCACGTGTTTCTCTTAGAGGTTTTGTCCAGAGCTGTCTGCCGTGCTGTCTTCCAGGCTGGGCTACCAATATCTAACATCAGGCAGCCAGAAAGGACCATGCTCGTGGGTAGGGAAAGGCAAACAAATTATGGCATTGCAAGACCGGGTATGCCTTTGCAGCTGCCATTGCTTACTACAGTAGGAGGGGGAAATGTCCCTCTTTCTTTGAAACCAAGATTCAGCCTCAGCTTTCCTTCCTGTTGTGGCCTCCTCTGCAGCAGTGAAAACTCAACGACCTCCACTCCCTCTGCTGCCACCACAGTCTTTTTATCTCCACAACATCCACCAAAGTAAAAAGAAAATCCAAGTACTATCTCTTACCGAAGTCCTCAGGGAGCACAGCACTAGTGAGATAGAAAAGCCCTGCCTTGCCCCTGAGAGGAGCAAGACCTATCTCAAAAGAGAGGTTCAAGCATGGTCTGTAAATTCTTTCAGAGACAAACATGACAGTTTTCTCACTGAGAAAACTTTGCTTTATACCTGGTATTCGGTGTCTATTTAAATTAGGAATTTCTCTGAGTTCTTGGATCCTTTGCCTATGACACACTCAAAACATATGTGTGACAGTTAAAATTGTCATTATTTTCTCCAGAATCCTGATGTTTTTATTCAAACCCAAATATTTCTATTTAAGCTGAAAAATTATGAAGATAAGAAATTGCAGTTGGAGGCTATGGTGTATACTCCTATATAAATATGTGCTATTTTCTGACTACCAGTTTCTCTTACTCCTAAAATTCCCATCACTGAAGTAGCTGAGGACCCTGAAGTCCAGATCACATTTGGTTTCATTTCAGAAGTGCTAAAGAGATTAAACACCTTGCAGATTAGATGATATTGCATGATCGTCCCTATACATAATCATACAAAAACTGGAGCCCAGCTTCCCATTAATTGTGCATTGATTCCCTTTAAATAGGCTCTAGATACAGGCTGAGATGTATTAATAATATTTTGTTGTATTTTAACTCCCTTCTGTTCTTATTAACTTGTTAATTTGTTTTAATGAATTATTTAGTTTTTCTCATAAGATTTATTAATGTGACAGATCATACTTTGACCTGTAGTTTTATGTAATATCTCTGGCTGAGAAGAAATACCAAGGAAAAAAAGCAGAAATAATTTCTGTAGAGTATTTTTGTTCCAGTTGTACTATTGCTATTTCGTAATTTATTATTATAATTTTGTTGCCTCACTCTGCACAAGTAAATTAACCAATGGGTGCCTAAGGACATGTAGCACATGTTCAGGGTTTGTGGCATAGGAGTGGATAAACAAAGATGGTAATATCAGCTAATAGAACATCACATCCCACAAGGAGGGTTAATTTCTTTTCTTTGTACAGTTCCAGTAACAAACGCCAACCCTTTAGATGAAGAAAGGCATTTGTCCCCATGAGGTTTAGGCTAGCAGGACTTAGACTGTCCAGTTGCAACAATTTTCTTCCCAATCAGCTTGCAGTTGGGTGCAAAGTCATGCTGTTTTGCAGTTCTCCTGCCTTCATCTGACCTTCAAGATCATCTGCAGTGTTATTTCTTCAGCATCAAAAACCACAACAGACTTGGGCAGAACTGGCACAGGAAACCTGTGCCAGAAACCACACCATCTCAAAGGAGCATAAGGGAATCGGTGAAGCAGTGATTATTTCCCTGCAACTGAAATTGATCCTTTCCTCAAACAGAAAGATTTCAGTGCCCCCACATTTAGTAGAACTGAAGAGAAATGTGCAAACATTAAAAGTTGTAGCAGCATTACCTTTAGAATGAAAAATCTGCCATTGCCATTACACTCAGATCAGAATATTTTAATCCCTGCTATTCGTGTGACACTTGGGCTTTGATCATGTTGTATCCTATATCCTTTAACTATCCTATATCCCTTTTCCCATTACGAAATCAAAATGTCTGTGGAAATCTACTGGGGGCAAAACAGACCCTGAACCCTCAATACACTGCCTTTCCAAGTAAGCACAAACCAGCACATTGCCTTATGCTCACAAGTTGTAGTGACTCATCTAGGATCAACGATTCATCAAATTTAAGGAAAAAAATATAAATTTGTTCAACTAATTTATTCCCTGATTTATCTTGATTTAAAAATACCGAGAAACAAAACCCCCATCAGTTCCCTGGCCCCTTTACTTCACATTTACTCACCCTCTGTTATTGAGAACTGCACTTTACTTCCTGTGCAAATTTCTGTGGTTTCAACTTCCAGCCATCAGTTCTAATTTAGAGCCCTTCAGTAGCCAGTAACTTTTTCGGTCTCGTACGCACAGCACAGCTATTACTAAGGCTCTTCACTGCTCTGTTCTGTTCTTCCCACCTTCCCTTTACCCTGTGAGCACAAGGTCTGCGGGTAGCACACCAGGACTGGTCTCAACAAGACCTTCACAAAAGACTATTCCTTCCCTTTGTAAACCTACAGAGTACCACAGGGTGTTCATTTTCAGCTCCTTTTCTGAGCACTCTCTCCCTCCTCTGCCATACTCCATGGACCACCTCCCATGTCCCTCAGCTTGTATTTTTAGCATGGAAATGTTTTTTTTTTAAATGGTCCTATTCTTTCAAGGTATTTAATGACTATGTGATTGTCCCCACGTCTGTTTATCACTTAGAGTTGCCAGCAATGACATTGCAATTCCAGAGCCCTGAAGAAAATGTTTAATAAGAGTGTCATCTTAAATGTCCTCTAGTTTTCGTTCCCCTGTTGTTCAAAACCCACTGAATTTCTGTGTTTATACCCTTCTCTTTTGCGATGTCTGCAGTACAGCTTTTTTGGAGTGACATGACCTGCAATTTTTATTTCAAGTTGTGCTTCTCCTTCATCTTCTCCTGGACTGCAGCCTTCAGGCTGCCTGTGATCTAGGAACCTTTTCTGTCCTTTGGCAAAAATAACACACTTACAGCAGGACCAGAAGTTTTTCCTTCTGCTAACACACCAATTCCTTTCACCTAGGTGGAAAAAATCAGCTCTAAATTCCCTCTCAGAACTTCTGCTCACTCACGCAGTGTCAGTGATGAGGTCTCCTTACACAGCTGTACCACCAAGAGCAGATTGAGCTGCTGGAGATATCAGATCCTGGGCCGATCAAGGGTTCAAGCCTTGGGTTCAAGCCCTGGGCTGTTCACAGGAAGCCACACAGCTGGAGGCAGACAAGACAGGCAGCAAGGCAGCCCTTGTGTGCAGCGTTTGGTTGAAGCAAGCCCACATCTTCCCGCTGGAGGCTGAGCAGACATATCCCCAGGGCTCCCCCTCCCCTCCAGCATACACTGGGACAGTTGAGGAGAAATCCAGAGTTTATGCACTTAAGCAAATGGGGAAAAAATATTAAGCAGAGATGTGCCTGGCAGAGGTTTAACTGTGGCAAAGATCTATATGGAAGCATTTTTCTGTAGGGAGCGAAAAGAGCAGGTTCAGCAAGGAGGAATGTCCTGACTCCGGCTCCCGTGTGGGAGCTGCAGCATTCCAGCCAACACAGGCAATTCCTGAGATAAGTCAGAGATAGAGGAACTGTATCACCACAGCTTTTCCTGGTGTGCCTACACCTCACAGCCCTGTGTAGCAGCCAACTGTTTGGCTGAGGTAGCTGGAAAGCTGCTCCCTCCTTCCGCTACCCCTTTCCCTATACCCTTATTAAAGTCAAAGAGGAATTCTTTGCACTGATATTTAAGCAGACCAAGAGAAAAAAGTACAGTTGGATGGCATTTGTTTACCCTTGGCCAAATTTCAGATGGAAGTTTATGTGTTCAAAGAAATATAGATAGCAATCTCGACTTTTTTGTTTGTTGTTTGGATTGCAAAAGTATCAGGAAGCAAAGGTGCCCTGGAACTAATTGCTATTGTATTCTCCAGACAGCTTGCTCAGTAGCATAAATCCTATTAATAGATTACCTCAGATGTTGCCTTTTTTGAGCAGTGGTGCACTTTTGAGGAGCATGAGCAATGTTTGTCCATGTCTCTATAATTTTCCTACTGACTAAACAATGCTCTTTCCTCCCCTTCCCTCGAGTGTGACTGCTTCATCAGCACTTCCCTGGCTGTGAGTGAAACATGGGCATGCTGAACAATAAACCCTCTGTTTTCCACAGCTGCACTTGCACCAGTAAAACTCTTTGTACCATTCTGAGGCTGAAAGCTCTCACCCCTCTCCCCATTCTCCTCATATGGATGCAAAAGATCCTCAGAGGAAAACTTGGCTTGTTCAGCTACAGTGAGACTGACTTCATTAGCCCTTTAATTGATGAGAAGAAGGTCACTGGACTCTCAGCCATAGCTGCCATCCTGGGGTGCTGCTGAGCCCAGCCTCCAAAAGAGGGGCAGGTAGCTGAGGCTGGAAATACTGTGTGATGTTACCAATGCCATGTGCTGAGCACTCAAAAGGGGACTTGTCACCCTCTGAGAAAAAGTCCCCTGCAGCCTCATTAACTAGGCCAGTGCAGTGGAAATTCCTGTGTATGCCTCTCTTTGAAAGGCGCTGATCAAGAAATAAAAAAAATATCTCTGAGCTTATTTTTCCCCTCCGTCCCTCCTTCTATCCTTTTCAAGTTCGTGGATCTCAGACTTGCTAAGGGTAAAGGATCCACTCAGAATGAAGACGCTATAGAAGAGGAGAGCTGAAGATCACCACTTAAGCTCTTATAAGAGGTTTTAATACAATCAGATGAAAAATTCAATGCTAAAACCACCTTCTATTTTGTTTTGTTTACTTACCTGAAGCAGGCTCTTACCAAAATCTCTTTTGCATAATTTCCCAAAGTATGACAAAACCAGGACTCATCTCTGGGAAGAACGGCCAGGAAGGAACTGAAAAGTCGCTGCTAAGCTTTCCCAAGCAGGCCTCTACTCAGATGAAAGGTGTTGCAGCTTCGATTTTTAAGTCTACTATGAAAGACACATGCACTCTGTCAACTTCCAAGTCTCCAGCTCATTCTCCTTGAAGAGCCATGGGGCTGAGCCAGCCCTGTTGGGCTGTGAGCTGCACACGGGTTTGACACCTACGTTAGTGCTCTCCATCTGTCACTATGTGTAATTGTACTTCCCTACCGCTGTTTGCAGAGTGTGGGACAACCATGCAGAGCTACAGCTCTCTTCTAATTAAAGTGCTTGGATTTAATCAAGGTTACAGCAGCTTGAGGATGACAGGCTGCCCACAGAACAGACAGCGTCCTGAGCCATCTTAACTAACTGAACGCATAGATAAAGAGCAGAGAAAGGAAGCAGTGCTTTAGTTCCTGTTGCTTTGCACTTCTGTATTCCAGCTGCCAGGGCTGAAGGCCAGCACTTGCTTTTGCAGGCAGCCAAACCTGCAGGCTGTGTGTGTGCTTTCTTTCGTATCAGAGCTGGGGAGCTCTGCTGCTGGATGACATCACGGGGGAGGACATCCCTTGGATCACCCCTCCATCTGACCTGCCACTGGGGGAGGCTGGAAGGCAGAAGTGGGGAAAGGCCGGAGGACGAAGATGTGAGTCAGGAGTCCTGCAACCCTGTGGCTGGCAGAGTACCGTGTGCCAAGCCCTCTAATGCCTCTAGTGCCAGATTTCTCCCATCTGTAAATATTGTTTGCCATTGTCTAGCTAATTTTCAAGCGACACTTGAAGTTTTCGTACTAGGTCATGGCTTCTACAAACAGCTGTGCCTGTCAAAGACTATCATTCCTAATTGGGGGTTACCATGCCCCTACCAGAAAGCGATGTCACCTCAGCTCTGCCAAGAAAAGGGCACACAAGCCCTTCCTTATCTGCTTCAAGCCAGACAGTTAGAAAAATTGCCTTCCACATCTGTGTAACCTCACCTAGGAGCTCTCACTGGATCATGTCTTCTGGCAGGAGTAATAACTTCCAGCAACTAGGACAGGAACACCTTCATCCAGGGCTGTTCAGTGCATGAGGAACATGCACATAGAGCTTCACTCTGCAGCACCACCAGCAGGTACAAGACTACTCCTGCACACGTATGGTTTCCTAACCACACCTACCAGCTGTGCTTCTGATACATGCTTTCATCCCCGAGATGTCCATCCTGTGGACATCTCAGAAACTCTGTAGCTACAACAAGAATGGAGATGTCTAGACTTGGCCTTCGCTTCTGTTGGTTTTAGTTTTACAGCTCTGGAAAAGGCATGCCAAGCCCTTAATGCAGTCATAAAAGCCATGCAACCATTCACTCTCATGGTCATGACGTTTGGGATTCAGATTTTGTCATTTTTGCCAGCTAAGACTGATCACCTGAATCCCCCACTGAAATGACAGACTCACCAGTGGGCCAGACATGGTTCCCTGCTGGAAGTCACCTGCCTGAAAGCTGCTCCTGTTACTGCAGCATCATGCTGAGCCTGCAGTACTGGCACATCAGGTACCACACTTCTCTGTCAATGCTGAACCACTTTCTTCACACGGACTTATGGACTGCTTCAAAGCCCACATCTTAAAGGCACAAAAATTATCTAGAATTGCTTTGGGCAGGGTCATGCCATTTGCTACTGGCTAACTTTTGAGTGTCCAGTCACTACAAAAGATTCTGTCAAAAGACAGTACTTGACAAAAGATAGGGCATCACATAACAGAGGCCAAAACACAGGTGCAACCTGACATGAAACTGTGGGCAAACGGGTGTATCTTCAGTTTTGCCTGTTTCAGGGGCTGAGGTATTTCATCTCTTGCAAGACACAGTTAACATATGTTTAGGGTTCACTGCCTGGAATCCTGTCCCAAGTGGGTCATGGTACTCCTTTTCTAACAGTTGTCAATAAAGGAGCTGGTCCTTTCCACAGCTGGAACTGACTTTGTATGAAGCAAGTGGGGAGAGAATCCAAAAACCCTTATCCTTTGGGCTCCCTGCAGCTGGGGGTGAGAGAGGAGGTTGAATTCCCTTGGATAGAGGAAAGCAGAGAACTGGAAACTTCATGGCACATATCTCATGGCGCTGTCACTGGGTCTCATCTCTGTTGGGCAGGGCAGGGTTCAGGTTTGTGTGCCAGCCGAAGCAAAAGCCTGCTTTAGGGCTGGCTGTGTGTAATTCCATAGCATTGAAACCATCACTGCAGACACTCCCTGAAAAAGTAAAGCTCCCTGAACGATCCCTGCATAATTGTAAGCTAGATAAACATTTTTTTATTTTTCTTAATGTGAAAGTCCAAGCCATTTGTACCTATCCTCACTTATCCAGAGCTTGCTGGGACACCAAGCCTGAGACATTTAAAGCACTGCTGCAAAGTATTGTTCCTCATTAAATTCTGTCCTTCCACACCCTCATCCCCTCGCCTCACAGTGTTAGGTGACACTGCTACCTTGCAGCAGAAAGCCATCAGCTCCGAGAAGTGATGATAGCCTATTTCAGGACTGCAGCACTGCTGTGAACAAGGTGCTCAAGTATGATACATTATCCCTCCAAGGCTGAAAGTATCACCTCTGCGATGCTCCTAAACTCTGAGCTAGGTGAGGTTAACACCACAGCCCAGGTTTCTCATGTGATAGAACATTATGCTCCTAACCAAAAAATCAAGACTGTTTATACATACAGGACACTGGAGCTTAACGCCTTTTGCACTGCCCTGTGTCTGATTTATATATCCCATGTGGGCAGAAGAGCTTATTGCTCAGGATACATTCCAATAACTTTTACACATATGGCAGAATTAGTTTGATTAGCAATAGCGAGTGGAAGCTCCACTATGAAACACTGAATTTTGTAAACTAATAAATGTGAGACTTAAGATTATCATACACACCAGCAAAGGCTACTTCACCAGACATTAGATTTATTTCCTTGACAGATGTAGTATAGTTTTATACTACAGTGTCGTAGTATAGTAGATTAGTATATGCTGTATAGTAGATACAGTATATACTGTAGTATAGTTTATATTGTAGTATAGTTATATACTATTATGCATTTACTACAGTTGTTCTGGTAAAGCCTGGTGTAAACTTCAAATAGTTTAATATATTTGTAATGACAAAGCAAATTCTGTTGTAAAAACCCAAGCAGGTTCATCAAAATGGAGCTCCACTACTGCAGTTCCAACAGAGCCAGATTACAAAATAAAGGGATGCCTGTCACCTGGGCAATAAAGAACAGATTTATTTTCAACCAGGTTTTTCTGCCCTGTCACATTAATGGCCTGTACCAGAGTTCATGCCATTCAGATGTTTAAATAAAGGCATAAGTAGATACTTCTCTGGCAGCAACCACTTCTCTCTGCATCTGTGTTTATAAACTTGTAGGCACCTGAAATACGATTCTTCTAAGGCTTCATTTGAACTCAAAATTCCCACACCCTCAGCCAAGATGAATCTTCCTCCAAGCAGAATACACTTGCTAGTCCTATCATAGAGCAACACTGCTCAGAACTGCTGGGAACACACTGAAGAGTGTTTTATCCAATTGCAACTGCCTGAGGTCAATGAAGAAGGTACTAGTTGTATTTTTAGTTTGCTTTTATAGCCTGATTGCATTTTCCATAAGATAATCCAGTAGAGGTTCTCCTCTCTGTTGCTTTGGGTTTCTTTTTAATCATCAAGTTTGCCACATTACTAATTAACAAGCTCTTAATAAATCACTGATTGTTTAATAAGAATCAGAAGAAGAAAACACTGGCATCCTATGACTAAATTTTTTCATCGTTTGTTAATAGAAACTGCAGGATATTTGTCACCGAAGCATCCCAGCACCTCTCAAAAAATGAAGGATTTGGTCTCGTAGCAGCAATGGGAAGTGGAAGAGTAATGTAAAAAGAGGCTGACAAGTAGGAAGCAGAGCAAAGATCAGCTAAAAAACTTGCTTTTGGTCTTAAAAGAAATGGGTAACACCAATGTCAAGGGAGAATAGGCTGTTTATCAGTTCGTCTTACCTGACAACCATTTTGCAGTCCTGGGGTTAGTTTTTAGTTTAGATTGGAAGACTATAGAAAGAAGAACAGGCTACAGATGAAAATCAAGAGCCAAACCTACTTGTTGTTTGGCTTTTGATATCAGATACCAAAGATATATTTGCTTTTGTGTAAAGCTGGAGTCTTTGCTTGGAAAAATCTGTGCCATGGAATTTTAGTAATGTCACAGGTAAAGGTTCAGGATTCATGAATTATATTTTGAGAAATCATCAGATTGGTATAAAAATTATAGGAATATTTTCAAAGAAATGCTCTTTTTCGTTTTCATATTTGTCCTTTTTTTTCCCTTTATAACAGCATTGAGCTATTTGCTTTGCATGACTGACAGTCAAAACACTGCAAATTGCAAGGAGAAAACTCCCACCAGAAAACTCTGTACCTTTTGTAAAAATATTTCATCTATGCACTTACCTGTCTTTTCAGTGTGTAAAACATGCTTAGTCTTGGTCTTAAAATGGTAGTCTTGTCTCTGCTAATTTCCTCTCAGACAGGACTTTGTGGTTGGGAACTTTTAATTCCTCTCCTCAGTCACTTTTTTACTGTTACAATAAATCTTTTGATCAGAGGCTAGACTGCTGGAGCTGGATGAGAGTGTATGCAAATTCAGTAAAAGCCTTTGCCCAGTTGATTCAATCTTCCCTTTAATCCCCGTGATGATCTGCAGTAATGGATAAAAATTATGAGCAGGAGAAAGAAGGGAAAAAACAAACCAACCCTCAGGAAGCAATTTTGATTGCTGTGAGGAAGCACTGGAGGCTCTTGGCCCCGGGGAACTCTCCCCAGTTCACTGGAGGCTTTCAGATACCATGGTGATGGGGGACTTTATGAATAACTAGGTAGATAAATGGTAAGTGCTTTTGATCTCTGCTAGCCTGTATTTCATTCTGTCAGCTGGAGAAGAGGCTATTCAAATCTGTCGGCTGTAGGAGGTCAGCCAGGAGAGAGAAAATGTCTTCATTACAGCCTTCTGTTCAGCCAGGCCTCCCAGCTGACCTCGGCGCCCAGGCCTGTCAGTCAGATGAGGCAAATTTTCCAACCGAGGGAAGATGTCGCTGCGCCAGATTTTTATCCCTGGTGTAAGAGCTCGGAGGCAGCAGCATAAGGGCAAGGAAGAGTTAGCTTGCATTTTGACATCTCCCCCAAAAACTGCCATGGGACTCACGGGAACCTTTCCCTGGTGGGGTGCATGTAGAGAACCTGAACTCGTTTTGCTCAGCACTTTTTCAGTGCCACTGGGGTAGGAGGCTCCGAAGGCAGGCGCGAACTGAAGACAGAATAACTCTGTCATTAGAAATGCCTAAATATTGCTTACATTTTCTGCCCTGAATCTTCTCACTCAGTGAGTCCCCTCTCATAGGACTGTTATAAATTTCAGGCAAAGGAGCTGGAGTTCTATTTAGCTGCCATTTCAGGCTGAAAGTGAATTTCTCGTGGTTAAAGATGCCGCCGATTTTTGTGGCAATACTCAGGAAGAAAGCCAGGACAGGTTATAATGATGCAGAGTCCCGTCTAATGGAGAAGGAAGATCTCAGCTATTCAGGATGGAGAAGGAGGTCACATTTTCGCAAAAGGATGCATAAAAATTGAAATAGGAATTCCAATCCCATTATTTGGTAATGGGATTTGTAAACCTCATGTTCACAGCCTGAGATAAACAATATATGCTTCCCGAATCCCTCTTGGAAGAAGAACTCCTTGCAGCATAGCTAAATTACACAGTAAGTTATCATTTACAAAGAACAAAAATAGGAAGAGGAGTCAGTGAAATTAATTTATGTCTAAAGGATTTCTCACTTTTTGGATTGAAGGGCAGGGAAACAGAGTCTCCTCTAAAACCACACTTGTAATGGAGATGATTTTACTGTGTTAGATCATTTCCAGAAAACATTATAAAAATGTTCCTTTTACTCAAGCCAGCCAGGTTTTAATAGTATCAAAGCAAAATATAGTCTGCTATTAGCATGAAATAACATTAGCATAAACAGAAAAGAGTAAGGACACTTGAAAAAAAATCCACATAAATGGCCTGCTCATTTTACTAGACATCACTGTAGCTGAGAAACTGTGAAATTTCCATAATAATCGAGTGCAGAGAAAAACAAACAACAATTTTATTGATAGGGAAATTACATCCTGTTGCTGAATACAAAACTACAGCTCTGTTCAATGGCCCTTTAACAGCACTGGAAGTGTATATTAATTTGTAAGTGTAAATGAAATGTAAACAAAATATTCAGTTCAGTCTGGCCACAGAAACCTCCTGATAGTATTTCAGGGCAGGAACCCAGGAGACATATATTTGGATTCCATATCCTAGACCCCGAGCTAGTGGCATCTGATACCTTTGTGGAAAAGATTTACGCAGCTGCTGTGTGGTGATACACTTGTGACAAAAAGCACCACACCAACTGGCCTGTGAGACATTACTGGCTTTGGGGGAGAAGGGCTCCTTTGGGGTTTTTGCTTGCTTTCTTTTAAAAAAGAGGATCCTTCAACACTTTGCAGCAATAATCCCAGACAGTGAAGTTAGAAGTTACACTGCTGCAGTGCTCAGGACTGTGGCAGCAGAGCTTTCCTGTGCAACAGGACTGTATTCCCGAGGGAAGCAAAGCGCTTCTTCTGCCATCTGAGGAGCAGCAAGGAAAGCAGCTATGGAAAGCCAGGCCAGCTGGGAGGGGCCACAGCAGTTGTCCCTACACAGAGACAGAGCTGGCAGCCAGGGGATGGGGCTCTGGCTGCCCCAGCAGCCCCTGACTCCTTCAGGGCTGGGACATGTGTGGTGAAGGTGGCAGAGCTGCTTCGTGATCTTAATGGGCACCTTCCCTGCTGAACTTCAGCCGCTGTCACCCTGAAGCTTGGAAAACCCACAGGGAGTCTGGGGATTGAGACACACAAGCTCGTTGGAGTCCCAGAGCTGCTGTGGTCCCAGATGCTGGGCTGCTGTGGTTCCAGCCAGGAGCCTGCTGTGGAGCCAGGCTGTGGCAGAGGGGACCCCACCACCCATCACAACAGTCCTGGCAGCAGCAGATTCCTTCCTTCTGCCTGTAAACACGCTTAGGTGCTGAAGACCTCTTTCCCCATCACCTCCTGCACCCATAAACGCTGCTGCAAAGTAGGTCTGAAGAGCTACCAGTCAGCACAAGGGTGCTTTACATCCCCTGCATGCTCTGCATGGCAGTGAGTGATTTCCCCCGGGGAAGCACAATGAAAGGCAAGGCCCTAAAATGATGTCTTTAGCTGTACTCCTGCCAGGCAGCCCCCACCAAGCCCACCCCGGATGGTTCATCCTCAAAATAGTGTTGGGGGAGAAAGGTTTGGGGGGGATGGGAGCGATTGTGTGGCTGCACAAAGCCCGTTGAACAGTTAATGCTTTAACCTTGCGTATAATTTATACAATAAACAAAGTCACATGTTTCTCTAATAATTTAGATGTAAGCAAATGTTGATTTATTCAGGAAGGCTACTGCCAGCAGCAAAGCCTGCAGCACTGAAATTTGAATTAAACTAGGACAGAAGCAGGCTAGTCTATAATAACATTTGTATAATTTTATTTTTGCCCTTGGCTCAGTTCATTTCCTTCTACAGTAGATGCATGAAATTGGTTCTTCAGCCACCTTTAGCTGATGTTCATTGATATCGGGGGTAGGCAGAGAAGCAAGAGAATGTAACCCTTTTAGACTTTGTGTTTGCAATCATAAGGCCATGAATTCTTAGGTCATTTATGACAATGATTTTCTCCTGTGCCTTTCCTTTCCACAGTACTCTCTGAATGGCTCCATGTCACCTGAAACGATGGGGCTTTTCCCCCCATTTTTTTTTCCTACATGGAGACTTCTAGAACAGAGCTTGCTAAACAGATGCAAATGTTGTGTTGTTTTTATTCTTTTATGCAGGCCTGAGGGCATGAAATTGGAGTTCTCTTACTCTGCTTTCAACGTGAAGGAAGGGGACTGTATGATACTTCAAAAATGATGGTGAAAAAAATACACACTAGTACAGATATCTGGAATGGATCCCTTAGCTTCTTTTCCAACTTTGTGTTAGAGGAGGAGAAAATAAAGTGGATAAGGGGGAAGATGCAGACCAGCACAGGGCAGTGGTTCTGTTAGGGGTTTCTGGTGGCAGTGAAAGTCCTGCTCCCAAGCCTCAGAAGCCCAAGAACACAAAGATGAAGTGCTTCACTTTTGTCCAGAGAACCCACAATAGGTTTCCAAGTGAAGTCAGAGGATCCCTCTCTGCAAGCGAGCTGTTGTGCTCCCACTCTGGCCATCACTGGGCACTAAGCGGGCACCGTCCCGCTGCAGAGGGAAGCCCAGTGTCATCTGCCTGTGAGCCCACAAGTCCTCTGCAGTGCTGGGCTGATATGTCCTGGAGACCCTGCTTGAAATGCTTCTAAGGGCACTGTGTCCTGCTGCGCTGAGCCAGGAGGGACACTCTTAGGCTGAGGGGACTTTATGGGCAAAGGGGTGAAAGCAGAGAGGAAACTGGAGAAAGGGGAGGTGAGGGAGACAGGAGCTAAGAACAGCACTGGCAGAAGAGTGATGACATCTCTGTCTGGCAATGTCACAAAATCATCTTTTAACTGCAGCCAGGGTGAGCAAGAATGTTGCATGATATTGCCTTATTTTTTTCCAGACGTACACCTGGCCAGGTGCAAAAGCTCACATGCCCATCACAAACTGAGGTAGTAGTGCTCTGATGTATAACACCCATGCATACGGTGATTTCACAGCTGCGGTTTTTGATAAAGAGTAACTTTCATTTTTGCAGTCCTCTTGGTTGCAAACAAAAGCTTCTTAACAGGAGTCAAAATTAAACCAAGTCCTGCGAGTCCAGGGCAGTTTCTGGGACTCATGACCTGTCCATACCCCCAGCACACCCAGACCTTGAAACCTGTCAGTGACACTTTCAAGACCAGCCCAATAAAAGTTTGAGCAGAAACAGCCACCTGACGAGTTTTAGTAGAGGGCTGTGGCTGACTGCCAGGATGGGAAATGCCAGCCTCAAGCTCCTCCACCGCAAAAGTAATATACTCCCTCTCCTCCCCAAACAGTGACCACAAAAATGGTACCAGTCCATGCCCCTCTGAATGACCTATTGCCCCAGGAGTGCAAACACTGAAACAGGACAGTTTTCCAGTCCTAAATCCTAAGAGTATGTGACCTGTGGATGCCTTGAATCTTATGGCCCCACATGACCCATCTTGCATCATTACCTGGAAAGTAAGGGCCGTGCCACGTTCCCCTTCAAGCAGCTTTCCCTAGCTGTGGGCCACGGTGAAGGGAGCAGGGCCACCTCTGTCCGACTGCTGTGTGCATTCAGTTCTGTCCATGGCAATACTGGCAGACCTCCGTTCCAGCCCCCACTCCTCTTCCTCTCCCCACCTGCTGGTTACTGTAAGCAAGGGAAGGGCAGGTTGGGGGTATTTCCTTTGCCAAAGCATGTGGGAAGCAGCAGCAGACTGCAACCCCACCAGCCACAGCCTCCCAGGCTGCTCCTTGGATACCACAGCCATGCGCCCCTGACCCGGGGCAAAGTCATGGTTGAGCCCTTACTTCCCTTATTATTAATTAAAACATTGGAGGAGATCCTCAGCTGGAGTAAATATTCATTGCTCCTGGCTCTCGCCCACTGGTCTCTGAAAGCACACAGAAGTAGTCACATTTATGCTGTTAGCACTGATCTTGGCTCTCACTTCTGCGGTCAAATAAATAAATATCACTGCATCCCATTTAGCTCTGTTAATGCCACATTAAGAATGGCATGTGTTTGGACATAACCACCCCTTCCTACATTTTTTTTAAACACCATAAATGAAGCATTAAAACTCCCAATCCATCACAGTGACATCAGATCAGTGGACTGTGACTTTTATGACATCAGAACAATTGATTATATGACTCTTTTTTATGCGTAGCTTGCTATGCGGTGATTGCTCTTCTCTCCATATATTACATCCTAACATCTTGGAATAATCTCAAGAGATAAAAAGGAATCACTGTGAAGCAGTGAAGTACAGTAGTTGCAGAATTGCCATAAAACTGTCATAAAAATTGCAGAAACAAAAATGCCTTTAAAGATGGCAATGTTCCATTATGGGTCCCTAGCTAATGGTCTGGAGTTGCCCTATGCATACCTTATCATATTTACTGCTTCTGGATATTTCTGTACCTTTCTCCCAGAAGATTATATGGTTATCAAGACATGATGGTTTGCCTGCACACTTTAAGTCTCTTTACCCCATTATATCACCTCTAACAAGTCAAGTGAAGCTTGTACCAGGCAAAATTCAGGGTTTCTTTTCAAATAACCCAAAAAAAGCATGAAAAATAAGAAGGAAAAAAAAATCCGACAAGGAAGGGACCAACCTGCTTGTTGTTACAAAATTGCTGAAAGAAAACAGATATTCTGTAGTGCTTATAAAGAAAGATGGTGTTAAATTAGAACTGAGCTACAGAATAAGCAGCTCTCTCCTGCTGAGAAGTGACATGGAAAGCTCTGCCCAGAAGAAAGACCTCCAACTGGATTTTTGACTGTAAAACCACACGTGCCTGGGCCCAGTTAACACGCAAGGTGCTGTGCCAGGTAGCTGTGTGTTTTCTTGTGCTCTCCAGGTTATCTGCACAAAGCTGCTACCAGGAGCAATGAGCAAGCCAGCGCTTCTCTTTTTCACATGCAGATGTGGCTTTTGTCGCTCTGTGGGATGATGAGGCCCAACGGGAAAAAGCAAAATGAATTTTTAAAAAATTTTATCTTTTGTTTTAATCTCAAGGCAATTCAAGGTAAACAGAAAGGTGCTACAGTCATAAGGACGGTGTAAGTCATAGCAAAAGTTAATGCCTTGGGGTCCTGAATGATGAGCTCTGGCAAACCCCATTCCTGCTGCTGCAGGTGTGTGTGTCCCCAGCTCTCCACCCAAGCTCCCTGTCCCTCCTCCAAGCAGGGTCAGAGAAAGCATCATGTGCCAGTGCCCTCCCTGATCCGTCTCCCTGTGCTTTCCTGGGGCACCAGGATGGATGTGCACCATTGCTCCAGCACCCACAGGACCCACGGAGGCATGGACAGGCATCAGTCTCACTACCTCTGCTCCTGCAAGGGGTGACTTCTGGCAGAGGGGATGGGCCAGCGACCAGAGCAAGGGCTGCTGTCCCCTGAGCAACTGCAGCTGCTGCTGCTCCACATGTGAGGGGGCACCCACAGCTCCTTCCCCAGGGTGTCTGCCTCACCAGAGCCGTACAGCAGCTTCAAGAAACACCTTAACATCTTTAAAATATTTTGGGATCCTTACACAGAAGGCACTGGAGAAAAGATATATTGGTAGTAAAGTCTGGATGGGTGGGCAGGTGTGCCAACACCCTGTAGTCACCCTCAGAAATGAAGCAGTGGAAGAAAAGCAGGGCCTTCCCAGCTGGTTTTTTCCAGCCCCTCCAGCATGCACACACAAAACACACACCTGGGAACTTCAAACCACAGCTGGACAGGACATTTGCTGCGGGGAGTAAACACAGACTGTTGGCCCTCCAGTCAAAATTGCCAAGCAAGGAAAGGTGCAGAGGGTTCAGCAGCCTGAAAGCCAGCCTCCAGGTATGGTGGCACCTCTGGGAAAACCCCGGTACCGTAGTGGGAGGGGAGCTTCACCAGACACTCCCAGCCTGGCTTGGTACTCACATGAAGCAGGGACCTGGATAAATTACTCCATGCCTTTTTTTCTTCTGCTTCCTCTCTCCCTCCCAAACAGGCATATTCTGGCAGGCTGAGAGAAAATCTAAGCTATCTAAGATGATGAATGATTACTATTTATCCCTCTGTCAAGGATCTGCACTCTCTTTTACTGGGGTGAGAGGGGAAGAGATGTGTGGCTGGGACCTTTACAAGTGCCCTTTGCAGACTCCAGGGTGATTTCAAGGGCAGCTTATGGCACAGCTTATTGACAACAACAGAGCCCATCTTGAACA
Source organism: Edolisoma coerulescens (assembly GCA_013397115.1). Taxonomy (NCBI): domain Eukaryota; kingdom Metazoa; phylum Chordata; class Aves; order Passeriformes; family Campephagidae; genus Edolisoma; species Edolisoma coerulescens. The sequence goes on along the minus strand of VWZW01005328.1, from coordinate 15,113 downwards.
CACACCCTTAACTCACTCTTACTTTATATGCAGACCAAGCAGCAACATTATTGTTCAGCTGGGGGCATATTTAATTGCTGAATGTTCTGCAGATGTCTTGCAGGCTGTATAGATAAAGGCATTTTAAGTTGCTGACTTATAACAGCACATCTTTCTTCTTTTAACATAAAAATTCCTACCTTCTTTGATGGACGTGGAATTTTTAAGACTGAAATCCTGCGCTAGTCCTTGAGAATATTTTAGCGAACGTTAAACTCCCTGACACTGTGAGGGAGCAGCTAAACCCTGATGCCTTTTCTTTGGGGAAAAACATTAGCTTCATTACTGTAAAAGCAGTGTTTTCCCATGACACAAAATTGAGGAAGGTCCATTATTGTTTCTCAAAAACCCAGCAGTGTGGCTTGCCAGGCTGCAGCCAGACACTGAAGCGATGGCATTTTATTGAAGTGCAAGCAGCCTGCTCGGTGCTGAATAAGACATACAAGGAGTCCAGAGCCTTGCCCCAAGGTGCCTGCAGCCCAAGGGCAGCTCTGCAGAGCATTGCTGGTGCCAAGGGTCCAGCACAGCTTCCCTTCACTGCAACACTGTGAGGTGCCAAGCAATTCAGGGTCAGCCCCATGAGCTTAAAACTCTTGTCTATTGCAAGTTCGTATCTTGTGCTTAAGGACTAAATACTGCATATTTTGTCTGGGTTTTGGGGTGTTTTTAAATCTCTCCCAACCTCCAAGACTAATCAGATTTACAAATGGTTGTCCCATATATTTTTTTAATGACATGTACAGTGTCCTTTCTGGCTTGTGCCACACCAGGACACCTCCATTCTAGTGACATAGGTGTCTGACAATTTGTCAAGGAGAGAGCCAAAAGTTAGGCAGAAAACTGGACTCCATTAAAAAAAAACCTAAAAACATAAAAGCTGGGAGGAGGCAACTTGATGTGGCATGGCTCCTGGCAATGAGGAAGCATGAGTGCATACTGAAGCTTAGAAATAGAAAGTGATGTCCTCATAAAAATATGGCTCTAGGCTGGTGTGCCACTAGAAATTCTTCTGTCAGTTTAGAATATTTAGCTCTAAGGGATCTCTACTTTCAAATGGATCTTTTGATGCAAAATAGGCTGCACAGACGGAGATAGTGTTGAAGAAGGGAGAGTTGCATTCGCTCCCAGTTATGCTTGGTAAACTGGAGATTTTTAGATAGGCTTTTTGATCCCAAAGAATTGAGAGGGCAGGTGGGTTACCTTACCAGTGCGTTAGGTCTCCGGGTTCTTCTGTCTGAAAACTGCTACTGATGCCAGGGCAGCTAAATAATACTGAAAGCTTCAACACTGCTGGTTATCAGGGGAACCTCTTTAGCCTAATTTGAAAGCTCAAAGCTTCAGGCAACTGATTTTTTTTTTCGTTACAGGCTCTTTTGTGTGATGTTCCAATGCAGTATATCCAATCAATGATGCCATACCATGCATGGTACCATCATGTGGATGTTTATTCCCCCTGTGTTTTGTATTTGACTTGTTAAACTGCAAGAAGAGTTCAGGGAACAAACGGGGGAAAAAAAATAAAAAGCAAACTCCTCAGCTCCCCTGCTACAGAAATGTAAAACTAGTGAATACACAAGCCTCAGCGCTCCAAGAGAAATGGAAAAGAAGCGGAAAGTGAAAATATATACATATGTATACACATGAACAAAACATGAGCCATAGTCATGGCAATCTGGGCTCCAGCGTGCCAAGCAAAAGGGGTTATTCCTTCAAGCAATCTTTGTGTCGTAAAATTTAGAACACAGCAAGGCTGCTTTATGATCAGACTCTAGATCCCACTATAAAACTACACAGTTTCTGTACAGTAAATTCCACTGGACAATTAGAGCAGGCTGCTTTGGAGGATTTTAATATTGCATCTTCTAAAAAGGTGATGCTAAGGATAGTCTGGCTGGAGAGAAGGGAACAAGAATAATTATCAAGATACTCATTTGTCCTTTTTTCCATAATTCCTTTCACACGCACACTTCATTATTTAAGTTCATTTGGGGAAATGACAAGAATTGTGAGGATTCTTTCCACATAGATTTTTTAAACACAAATAATAATGGGCCAGATCTTCAGATTAAATAAATCAGACCATTTCATTTACAATGTGCCTGTGTAAATAATGTTAAATTGATTTTACTTATTAGGATGCCAAAAATAAAAGTAAAAGCAGGCTCCATGATGAATTATTCATTTACAGAGGGTGCTGATGCCTTCTGAGGTTTTGGCCCAGAAGAGCAGGAGCAGCTTAAGGAAACTTCATCATTTCATAACTCTTTTGATTTATTTTCTTGTGAGCTACTTCACTTTGGAACAAAGATCTCAGCTCAACTCAATAAACCAGTGCTTATATTAACTGCATTTTTTATTGTGTTTGTAAGATTTTACTTCCAATCTGGTTTCTCTTGCCCCTCTGCTCTGAAGCAAGTCACACACCTGCATTTCTGGTGCTGTAGACCCTGGTCAGAGAGATAACTGTGAGAAAGTCATTTTCTGCTTGCCTTTTCACACAATCACTCTCAATTAAGAACTAATATTTACATCTTAATATCAGCAAGAGTGGGGCAAACAGGCATGCGACAGAGACATACTGAGCTGTTTTCTTAGACCAGAAGAATCCCTTCTTTTTTTGGCTTGATGGTGCTTAGTGACAGCTGATGGTGCTGATAACCTTGTGCTGTCATTGACACGAGCCAGGCACAAGGCTGTTCCATCCTGCAGGGCTGCATCCTGCATTTGCCATTACCCTGAAGCACATACCACGTAGCTGGATCTTTTTTTTTTTCTTTTTTGCATCCTAAAATATAAAATCATCTTACCACTATTCATACATTTCTATGAAAGCAAAGTGTCTGTGGACACACACCGGCCTTGAGTTCAACCAGTGTTGCTGTCCCTTTCCTGCATTAGCTCCCTGCCACGTGAACCTTCATGGTAAGTCCAAGATGATTTTGCTGATTCCTGGAAGATGTCACCAGTGCAGTTGTGACGGTGAGGGATGAAGCAAGACTTACACATTCACACTGGGAGTATTAATCTCATTTACAAGGGAGGTGTTATCCAAAATTAAAGGTATTGTCAACTTAGTAAACAAATCACTGCTGGAGTCATCTGGGTGTAATCAGATGAGACCTCTTTTCTCCCTTAAAGGCTTTGGTGTCAGAATAACAAATCAAATGGCAATTGATCAAATTCATGCAAGAAGAGCAAAATTTTCCGTCTTACACCCACCTGTCTTACTCTGTACCCACACAGTTCGGATCTGTTTGTCCACCTTTCAGATATTTTCAGTTCATGTCATTTGTAAGCAGTTAAGAGTTAAGAAGGTAAACCCAAGGAGGCAATGACTGCCACTCAGGATACTCAGTTAAACAGTGAAAAAACAGCACTCTCCAGACAGGAAGCACAGCAGAAAAGCAAAGAAATGCATGATCAGGAAGCAAGGTGAGCCAGCTAAACTCTCAGCCCAGCGAGGCAGAAACAATGGAAAGGCCCGCCCGTGTCTGCAGGGGAACTGCAGCCCCCAGGAGTCCCGGAAATTGTGCCAGCACCTGCCAAAATGTGCCTGGGGTGGCACAGCCTCACCTAGCTTTTGGAGTCCTCTCAAATCTGAAATGAAGCCCAGCAAACCAAAATTAAATACAACTGTAGGGTTTAGGCATTTACCCTGTGAATGCACAAGGTATAACTAGGCATTAAGAAACTGAAAAAAAACCAAAACAAACCCCCAAAAACCAAACTAACAACAACAACAAAAAAAACCCCAAACATGTAGGGACTGTGTTTATTTAAACATCACAGCTAAGAGAGGTATGAATCTGGGTATTACAAACATTATGCTCAAATGATGTAGCAAGTGACATTAGAAGGAATGCTTTCCATACAGGCAAAGGCAATCTGGTACAGAATTACCTGCAGAATTCAGCACAGCAAGGACAACAACTATTTTACCTACTGCCAGCTTATTTTGTATGACTGGTTGGGAGCAGCATTCTTCTGAAATATCATGACCCAGACATTCTGGAAGCACCAGCATCCTGCCAAGCAAGGGTTTTCCCTTTTGCTGCTGTTTATTTTCACTTTGTGCTGGGGGAACAAAACATGCATCTCTGGCAAGTCATACGGTAGTAGGTATGTTCAAATGAATGTCCATCCTAACAATAATGTGAAAAATAACTCATTTTTCCAAACAGCAAATTTTAATTGCCACCTTAGTGTAATAATCAGTGCAATATAGAGGGCTTAGGCCTCATTTAATCAGAGCACTTAAATATGTGCTAAGTATCACTGCACTTGTGCAAAGAGTGCAAGAGAATAAGCAGACTGAAGGGCAAAATAAAACTCTTAAAACCAGTGAATGAAATTGTTGCTATTATAGAATCATGGAATAGAATCATTTTGGTTGGAAAAGACCTTTGAGATCATTGAGTCCTCCAACAAGTAATCCAAGTCCGCCACCAAACCCTAAGTGCCACATCTACACGTCTCTTAAATACCTCCAGGGATGGTGACTCAACTGCTTCCCTGGAAAACCTGTTCCAGTGTTTGGCAACCCTTTTGGTGAAGAAATTTTTCCTAATATCCAATCTAAACCTCCCCTGGTGCAACTTGAGATAAGGTCTCCCTTGAATGTCCTTTTCTCCAGACACCCCAGTTCCCTCAGCTGCTCTTCATCAGACTGGTGCTCTAAACGCTCCACCAGCTTTGTTGCCCTTCTCTGGACACACTCCAGCACCTCAGCCTCTTGTAGTGAGGGGTCCAACACTGAGCACAATATTCAGGTATTGTGAGTCTCTCTAAGGAGGATCTGATTGATATTTCCACGCAAAAATAGAATCAGTAAAAAGTAATCAAATTTCAGTGCACTGCAGAATCCAGCAAGTCAAATTGAGAAAACACCCTTTGAGAAGATGAGATCATCTCCAAATAGTAATCAGGGAGCGAGTCAGCTCCCATCACTGCCGATGCCATTGTGCAGGGCTGGGTGCCATCTGCAGCCACCCAGGAACACCCTGAGCAGGGTAAGGGGCACCTGGACCTCGAGAGAGCTCCAGGCAGTCTGTGAGACAGCTCAGCAATTTAAGATTATGGTGTTTACACATCTCCCTGCAATTCTCTCCACAGTCTGCCCAGAAGTCTTTCTGACTGTCCCATCTTTCTTTAAAAATATTTTACGGAACTCAGTTGGAGAAAGCCATTCTGAATAAAGCACTGATTGTATGGCTCATCATTTTAAAATTAGGAAATGGAGGGGGTTTGTGCATAGCTTTGACTCTGCTGCTCACAGATAGATATGTATATACTTATACACACAGAAATACACAGAGTATTCAGTACTACGACTCCTCTAAAGGAGTTCTCATAAGCCAAGTAATTTTTAAAACCTGAAAAAAAAGATAACACAACATATTTGTTCCCAGTAATAAAAGTAATATGAAATTGCAGTATGTTTGTTTCCACAAGCTTACACCTTAGATCTGTGACATGATCGCCACAGTAAAATTCATTTAGAGATCAAGATAGAAATTAGAAGTAGAAACCTGGGGTATTTAAATCTATAGGAACTTTGCTGTTGACTTCAGTTTGACAAGGAGTACAGCTGCCATGAAAATTATTTTTTCTTGGGATAGACAAAGCCCTGAAGTACCAAGTAACTGTCCAAAAAATCCAGAAGGGTGGTGTGTGGTACACATCTATTTGTAAACTCATTCCCTGAAGTGCTATGATAAAAAGCCAAGCATTCTTTACAAGGAAGTTCGCAACTTAAATCTTTCCCTTAGTAAAGCTTTGCAAATAAGTTAGTTAAGAAGACTGAAAACACATACATAAAAAGAAATCCTGCAGCTGTATAGCTAAGACCATAGAGGAAAGTTGCTGTATTAACTTTACTTGAGAAATAGATTGTGCCTTTGTGATCTTACAACATCATTTCTCACTGAAATCTGGCAAGCATGTAAGTTCCTTTCACAAACAGAAGTCATCCACACCAATATAGTACAGTTAAGATGATTTATTTGGATTTCCTTCAAGCTTTTGACAAGATCCTTTACTAAAAAAAAATCCTGTAAAAGCTATACAGTAGAAAAGTAGTGTTGTTCTCTGTTGTAAAAAGCAGACTGGGAGACAGGAACTCCTGAGTGCTCATTGTATTTCCTTTGATCTATATGCCCTGTTCATAATACGCCTGACACTTATTCCTTCTGTGGCTTTGGGCAAGCCATATAATCTCTCTGCCTCGTTTTCCTATCTCGAGGGGTATTGCATGGATTAGTTAGTCAATGTTTGCAAAGCTGCTGAAAGAGTATTCGCTGGATTCTCCCAGGGAAGCAGGGACACTTAGCTTCTCGGGAAGTCATGACCAATAAATTCTAAGGCGTGCTACGGAAAATAAAGAACAGAAGAAAAACGAACCCACCTTCGACACAGACTCCACCTAGTTTAGTTCAGCTTGTTCCTGAAAAAGGAACTATTATTCCACAACTATTAAAGGATCCCAGGACCTGTCCAGGTCCTTCAGGTTTTGGGCATGGCTGCTGTTGAGAAAGAAGAACAGTGAAGTGCTCCCAAAGGGGACACTGAAACCTCTCTCAAGGAGTGTTTGCAGTGGAAAATAAACAGTGAGTGAGTGACACTTGCTGATAGTCATTGTCCCATGCCGTTGAAGAGGACTGTGAGAAGCCTGAGAGGAATTGAAAAGCATTGGTGTATCCTGAATTTGGGGATGACGGATGATCAAATGAAATTTATCTTGGATGACTACAAGGGAATAAACATAGGCAGGGTTTTCTCTGTGACCTCATAGCTTTTACTTTGATTTAAGTTTGGCTTGAATTTGCTGCACAGTCACAACCAGAACATTTTAATGTCTATATGTATGATAGAATAGAGAAATAAATTAGGATCACTCCTAGGCTTCAGTGTGGGTTTAGCTGACCACTAAGTTTAAAAGGCAAATTGAAAACAAAAGCTAAGAAAGAAATCCAAAGAGACAATATCACAGCCAAGCCATTGATAAGTGGCAGCAAATCACCAGGCAAAGGCAAAGGAATATTTTCTCAGCATTTGTGATCCTTCCTGATCATTCTGGGAACTGCTTTTCTCTGTTGGCTGATGTCATAAGAGCGAATGTGGCTGCTGCTGCATTAGCAGCATTTTCTCCTGCCAAAGAGAAGTTCAGAACACAGAGGGATAAGCCACCTTTGGCAGCGTGGGCACACCTGCAGCAGTCGTTTTTCACCTTGGAGTAGCTATCAGTGCCCACAGGTAGTGCAATTGCAGGGAGAGGAGAAGGCAGTCAGCCGCCTTGTGCACGCCCTGCTCCTTTCCTTGCACCACCAACTTTGCCAACTACATGCAGCCACTGACTCTCTGCCAGCACTGTTTGCTGTTTTACCTGTCAGGGGAGTGCTCCTAGCATAGATGTCACCTTGGCAGCAATGCTTGCCTGCTGATCTGTTCTTACTTTTGAGGTGCCTCTTTTGTGCCACCTTCCTTGAATTGTCCCTGGATTTGTATTTGGTGATCATCATGTCCTTTCCCTTCTAGGAGCCCCCCTTTCCTGTGCACTCTCCAGGGCTCTGTTGCTCACTGGAAGGCTGAAGACTGGAAGAAATACTACAAAAAACCCCAGAGCAGTCTAGCAGGAGGGACTTCTCTCAACATCTGTCTTCTGCTGGTCGGGATGGAGAAAGGTTGCCTGGAGGTATGTAGGCAGTATTGCCTTTGCATGAACTAACACAGCAATTTTCAGTGACTGTGGCATGAGAGGGAGAGTTTTGCCAGATGGACGTTTTTCCCTGGCAGACATTTTCAGCCTCTGCCTTAGGAGATGTGACTGTGTTTATTTTCACAGGCAGTCAACTAAAATCCTCTTTAACTTGTAGGTCTCCTCATGTCCCTCTAGCAGCTGTGATAGGACCAGCAGGGCATGGATTAAAATATCGATTAGCTTCTGGTAAGCCACTGGTTTTGACCAAGAAATTAACAAATATGGATTGTGATGAGGCCATGAGGTTCATATTCCTGACTGCTATCATTACCCAAAAAACTACTGTTGTCTATCACTACCTACTGTATGCATTTTTCTTATATAAAAATAGGTACTGAGACATTACTAAAAGATGAAAATTACCCTTATAACTGCAGCTGGGATATAAACACTATATAAGGAACCAAGAAGGAAACACACAGTACCTTAACATTTATGCAACTTCCCTCCTTTGCATAAACTCATCCATCAAGTACGGCCAGAGTAGCCCAAGTCCTGTAATTCCCTGCAAACACAGAAAATTACAGTGATATAAAATCAGCATGAGGTGAAAAACTGTTGCTTTCCAGGAAGTGGCTGGGAGAAAAACATTATTGATTTAAAAGTGGGTTTCTCCAAATTATTCTAAACAGAAAAGTACCACTGCTTTCCACAAATTCCTGTTTCTACAAAGAAAGAACAGGAGGTGCTAGCAGCATCAGTATTTCAAAGCTCACGTAGAATGTTGAAAGCATAACATAATTTTTGTCACATATAAATATAATGCGAATAATAACATGCTTTTGCTTTGGAAAGGGATTGTTTCAGGCACTTGCCACTTCTTTAGCAGAAGGGTAATGAGTATCTCCTTCAAATATCCTTTCGACAAGATGTACTTACTCTACAGTGAGTCTAGAAAATTAGCCTGGTTCCAAAATCTGCAGGTCACTCCTTAGAAGCAGTATTTGTAAGTCTAAAGACTTGGAACACACTGTTTCTGAAGGGTGGATGAAGCAACAGCCCTGTTCAAATTCTGTGATCTGCCCCTTTCTTTATCCAGATCAGCTCCTTGAAAATCCCAGATCATAATATGCACTCCCATACTTTAAGCTATTCAAAACACAGACACAAATCCAGATTTCACAGCATGAGCTCCTCTTGCAGCCGTATTGTGTATCCCTCTGAAATATTTCCTCAGTTCAATAGGATGGTTTCTTGGGTAGAAATTCATACTCCAAATAATGATCTCAGTGTATTTCCATATTATGCTGAATCACACATTTTTTGGAGGAGTGCTTAGAAATGCATCTCTGTTGAAAGAGAATGCTGTAACATCAATGTCAATTTTCTTTCTGAAATCTCAAGGTACAGCTGAGTAACACTTCTGAGAGTGGCAGTTTTAATGTTAAAAATCCACCAGGGAAGGTTGTTGGTGTGTTTTATTATTTAACAACACCAAATACCTCTGCTCATTGTCTCTGTGTATATAGGTGTGCTCAGGGAATCATTTTTATAGGTAGGAATACGGAGAGATTCTGACACCCAAAGGATGCACAAAGAGATACACTAACATAAATTTCTGTGGTGCCCTGAAGGTACTTCCATTGTATTATAGGGCCTCTCATGAGCAGTTCTGGCTCAGGCAACAGGACCACGAAGTAAAACTGAGTGTTTCTGAACTAGAGGAACTGAGAATGAGGCAGATTGTACTACCTGTAGAAACCACATTTTCTGTTATAGGCTACTGAAATATGAAACAGCAAAACAAGCTAATCAAATGCTTATTTTTCTCCTTACCAATTTCCCTTCTCCCCCAACATACACACCTAAACTCATAAAAGCACATTTTACCCACTTTTCCTCAGTGTAGTCTTTAATTAGAATGAGTTGAGCAGTTAAATTGGAACGATCTTAAAGCAATTTGTACAATCTCATGAGATACATTATCAGTTATGCCCTGAATTCTGCACGCTCTCTCTGATCAGTGAGACCAACTGAAGTTCCTTCCATATCCAACCCTGCTGGTATTTCACATGATCCATCCCAGAAAAGCTTACAGTAACCATAAGAGTGCATTAATCCTTCTGCAAAGGGTACCAACTAATCTGAAAAAAACATCTGGCTTGCAGTGAGGGGTGGAGGTTTCTAATGTGCATTGGGGAAATCCAGTCAGACTAAAAGACAGCAAGAGCAGAGGCGAACTCTGACCTGCCTCTGCCCTCACAGGTTGCATAGAATGGGTCCTTTCTCACCTATTTTGCAGCAGAGACAGGTTTTCTGTACAGAAATGTCTGAAGGCAGGAAACAAAGCCAACGTGGTATTGTCCTCTTGTGCCCCCCAGAAAGCCTCTGCAATCACCAAGCAAGCAGAGGAGCTGCTTCTCAGGGGAAAGAATAACTGGGGAGGGAAGAGAAATGCAGAGAACATCAGAGAAATGCAGAGAATTTCCCAAAGTTAATTATAAATGCATATGCACATAGGAGGCAATGACACCAGGGTTCACATTTTCAATCCTACATGCTCAAAGGCAATATTCTAACCTTTTTAACCTATCCACAAGTGTTGTGATTTGCTAAAGGTTTTAGCATCTCTAGCCTCCATTGCTGGCAGAGGGGTTTAGGAGTGCTGAAGGTTTCCAAAAGACACCCACAGAACAGCCCCCAAAACCTGCAGAGAGGCTTTCTGTGAAACTGCTCTGTGATCCCTCGATTACCCATACAGGCTGTAAGATTATCCATAGCTTCAGAAGGGAGCAAGAAGCTCCCAGGAGAATTTTGTACACTCCTTCAGTAAAAATTTATGTTTCTGGAGAAGGGAGTTCGCTCTGGGAGTTTTGATACCAATGACAAAATTACAAAAATGAGCTTCATGTCCCACTCTAGTGATGCTGTTTCACCTCAAAACAGCTTCTCAACAGGTCTGGTGTTACTCTCAGAAGCAGGCAACTGAAGGAGCTTGCAGTACATGAGATTCTGGTGCTGTGATGCAGAGAGAGACATCAGCTCCTCCTGGAGTGACTGGCAGGCAGAACTGTCATATCTGGTCATGACATGAGGCCAGAGCTAAGGGATCCACAAGGAAATCCACCACTCCTTCTGTTTCTGTATGTATTTGCACTGCCTAACACAGGGACAACCACACGACCAGGAATTGTAGTGGGATGAAGAAGTAGTTTTGTTCAACTTCCTTTTTTTTAACTGAAGGGCATAAATGCAAGCAGTACACAAGGACTATGTAGAAATATGGTAGAAGCACTTGCTGCTGCTCAAGTTGAGTTTCCTTCCTACAGAAGATCTAAGGCCCTGTTATTCTCACAAATGCAGAAGGGATGATGTGGCTTAGGCTGCCTCACTGTTTGGTAGGGTTCACACTGTTCAATCCATTTCATGGCTAAATAACAAAATCTGTTTCTTCACACACTGCATCAAAATGTTACTGGTTATGAAGAAAAAGATACATTATTTTTAACACTCATTGGGGAAAACAAATCTGGAAAAACTGTATTTATGAATCTCCCCCATTCAAATGCAATGTAAAATCCTTTCTATTTTTCTCAGAGAAAAAAAGAGCCACTGACAAAACATCTAGTGCAGGCAACTGTTGCTAGCTTTATATTTCCACACTAAGCTGCTCTTCTCAGTATTTTTGAAACAAGGCTGCAGCACGTGGGCTGAAGCCCATGAACTGCAGGAGGGAACTTTTAAAAGAAGGTCAAGCTGGCAAGAGGGCCTTCCTGAGAGGAGCCAATGTACTTGTTTCCAGACAGGATTACAGCTAAATCGGAAAAAATGCCCTTTAGCAAGTGGACACATATGATCTGCAGCCGTTGAAAAACCTGCTTGGTCAAAAGCTGCAATTTTCCAAACTGTTAACATTGACAATGATATGGAAAAACTACTATAGTTTTCCAGAGGCTAATTATGAACAGGTGATGATTTGGGGAAAAATTCAGAAGTCAAATATTGAGCTCAGTTTGAGCTCATTAAGGTTGCTATTCAGCATCAGTAAAATATTCATAATGCACAAACATGCTGTAGTTTATATAAACCTGTTTAAAAAAAGATAACTCCAAGTAAAACGGAACAGAATTTGGTTTAATGTGTTCTCCTTTGTATGTAAATTACCTCCCAGCAGTTAATAAAGGTAAACACTGCTATCTTATTTAGATATATCTCGCAGCCTGTATGGGTTATATTTATATCTCGTGAACATTACCAATGTCAGAAATACATCCCTAGATCACAGTTTGGCTACATCAGTAGTAAACTCAGACCTGAGTTTAGACAGTGAAGGCTGAGGATACTGCAAACTGTGAAAAGAAACAATAACCAGAGCCAGGGTCTCTCTCCTCTTCTGGGGACTTACTATGGAAATGTTTAATTTGCATGTGAAAAGAGATGCAGATAGTACTTCAGTGGAGCAGTTAATATCGACTTCTTTTAGTAAATTTCCATTTTATTCATGTGCCTTTATATTTTGGATCCCCGTGTAGAGGGAAGAACCAGGCTGCAGTCCCCTCTTGATATGATAGTGGACAAACTGGCAATATCTACCCAAAAGAGCTTGCAGCTGCCCCTGTGGGCATTTACCCTATCCCACTTCAGGCCATGGTTTCCTGTCTTGGAGAAGGAAGTTTTACCAAATGAGCGTCCTTAAGGTAAAAAATAATATGGTTTTTTACTTCATAAGAAAATATACCTTTTCTTATCTAGTGCTGACATCATTTGATAAACTCTTTGCTGCAGGTAAAATAACAGTACAAGGGTATTCTTCATATTTTTAAAGGATGCTATATTGCTATTTTTCTTCACCTTTCACCATAACAGCCATTTGCTAGCTTGAAATTAAAATTTGTTCCTCTCCTGATTATTTTTCTCTGTATTGTGCAGGTCGCTAATGAGTGCCAGGCTGCTGGCATGGCTTTATTTATTTATTAGAAAGAGAAGAGCAGTGAAGCATTTAAAAGTCACATACACAGGCCATAAAAAATTTTTTGTGTTGACACATTGTAATACAGAAATAAAGTTAGGTCAAGACACAGGTGTACTCAACTTCATGTAAAGTGCTGATTTCATCTGGATGGAAAACTGAAAATTTTCTTTACTGTGTTTGAACTAACAAACCATGAGAACCTTTAAATTGTTGAACCAGCTTTAAGTACTTTAAAATGACTGCTCAAGCTGCACAACATTAGTAAGGGTTGCAGTGATCCTGTTTCATAGGAATCCAGTTGGGGAAGGCACATATGGCTGAGGGGAGTTTTTCCTCTTGTGTACCACTAGTTTTTGGAAGAATATTAAAAATAGAATTTGAAGATGAAGCCACATTTCTTGGGGCATGTAAATGTGTGATTACTCTGGTTTTTTCCTTTTAATTTCTGTCAGCCATTCCTGGTTAATTAACCTATTTGTTCTCGTTACAACAGAATGACAAAGCATTCGCAAACGGTGCGAGATTCCTACATGAGAAGTCCTACCATGTTATTAAGCTTATCACTTAAAGAAAAGAGGAAAACCAAAAAGAATGCATTGGATTGGATGTGTTTTTAAGCAAGAGAATTAGTCATTCCTCAGGCTGCAGCAGCTGCCTTAGGAGAAAAAGCAATTGTTGTATTTTGCATTACTTTCCTTAAAATACTAAAAACATATCATAAAAAGCTAATTGCAGATATTCTCTGGACAAGTCTGGTTCTATTCAGGGGCTTTACTGGGCAGTTTTGGCCTCGCAGCCTGGTCTTTCTCCTAAGAAATGTCAGTAAAGTCCCTGAATTAATGGACTGTGAAGTGCTTAGAAACATACCGTTTCACAAAAGTATACAGCGAGGATGTGACACTAATGGGAGGTGACCCGTGGGTTTATGACAAAATAGTCCACTCCAACAGAACAACAACAAATTAATACAGCTTCTATGCACAGTAGCTTTGAACAAAGCAATATACGGTGGAGAGGGAGGTGAAGAAAGGTAGAATAAGGAAAAACTGTTCGAGAATAAGATTTGTAAATTATTTGTCTATTCCCGGTTCTGTTATCTTCAGGAGAAGGCAGCTGCAAACGGCAGAGTAAAGAAAATTAAAAAGGCAAAGCTCCATTGTAATTGGGTAATCGGAGAAGGAAAGTTAGTAGCATTTGGAGAGATGTCACATGAACCTAAGTGGTAAATTCCTGGATTTGCTTACACGGATTTGTTTTCTTTTAATTATGCTGCTTTAAAAAAAGTAAATATAGATAGACATATATATAAAAATTTTAAAAATGCAGTGCAACTCCTTCAATCTTTTTGCAATTCTGCATGGTTGAACATTTGAAATGAGTTTGTGTATCACCCCCAGGCATTGATTCAGACTTGATTGGGGCAAAGCAGACTCCATGTGCTTATTTTTATACACGTCATTTGGGAAGTTATATAGCCAAGGGAACAGAAAATGTGTTGCTCCACTGCCAAATTATCCCATATCCCTCGATCAAAACGGGAGGTGATCCTAATCAACAAGTTGTGCGACCTTAGTGCAATGGCAATGTCAGGTCAACTCGGGAAAGTAAAGAGACAGATCTAAACACAAATAAAAAGAAAGAGAGAGACAGAAAGAAAGAAAGAAACAACCAACAATCCTTATAATTATCATCATCTGCTGCTTTTCCCTCTTCTGGCAAAGAAACACTCCATCCATTTGCAGAAATCGCCCGCGGAAACGTTACATCAAAACTAATCACAACGATTAAAATCAGCTTTTCTGTGCAAGAGGAGAGTAAAAAGCAAGTTGTAGGCTGGAATGAGACTGTTTTTTCCACCAAAAAAATCCGAAAAAAAATACACGCGATATATATATATATCTTTCTATATGCACGTTTCGAAGGAGATCAATTTTATGCCCGTGTGATCAGTTAATTTAATTTAACTTTTATTTCGGAGATTGATTCAGACTGGAGGTAGAGACATGAGCTAATTGTATCCTGATCCTTGCCTTGAGGGGTTTCAAAGCCCTGGAGCAACTATTCTCTGTATTTTGCTCTGTCTACCTTAGCCAAGCTATTGCATTTCTCTCTGGTGTAGCGAGGAGAGCAGACCGCTGCCGGGAGAGAGAANCTCTGTCTCAATCCAAGGGAGGGGAGGGGAGGGAAGGGAAAAAAAAAAAAAAAAAGGAAAAAAAAGAGGGAAAAAAAAAAAAAAAAAAAAAAAAAAGACGGGGGAAAAAAAAAAAAAAAAAAAAAAAAGAGGGACACTTTGGCGGCTCCGATGTTCCAGGTAAGGGCTGCTCGGGATTGTTGTTGTTTGCAGCGGAGGGTGCGGAGGGACTCGGGCGCCGCTCGCTTCCACGCATGTGCCGGGCGCTCGCAGCC
>VWZW01005327.1:235-42752 GCA_013397115.1 Edolisoma coerulescens | reverse complement strand
CCTGAACTAATTCTTCTGGCAAAACTTCTGCGAGTGCGAATTCTCCCATTGGAAGATCGGTGCTTTCTTCTGGACTGTCAGTCTTTTGCTATAGCCAGAGACTTGGATGACTGCTCCCAGGAGAAATGGCTGTAGAATAACCACTGTATTCTAAATTAACGCTTTCCCTAGGCTCATTTATTAAGCTATATATTTAATATAATTTTCTGAAAAAAGCCATGAGAATCTAAAATCTTTTGTGGGATATCTGTGAGAATTATTAAGGCAATGCTTTCATTAAAATATCCATTTTTTAAATCATCTCTATAGTTTCATTTCACATATCGTTGTAGACAAGGACACCTTCCCATGGTCATGTTATTGTTGAAATGTGGAGCGGATCCCAGTCTTATTGATGGGGAAGGATTCAGTAGCATTCATTTAGCAGTGCTGTTCCAACACATGCCCATCGTAGCCTACCTCATATCAAAAGGCCAGGTATGTTACTGATGCCCCAAATGTTGTTTTCTTCTTACGAGTAGCTGCCTGTGTATAGGAGACATTTCAGAATAAACTGTTTTTTTTTCTAGATGAAAAGCTGTTATTTTACTCCTATTTTTATGTGCTACAAGTGCAGACAAACTTAGATATTTTTTATATTTGTCTATATTATGTTTTTTAATACTCTTCCCTGTTCCTGTCATCCCCCACATCCAGACTCCTCTACATTTTAGCGTATTTAGGAGTGTTGTTAAGGCTCTGTGGATCTGTGGTGCTGTGAAATAGCCAATGGCTTTTAAACCTGGGAACAAAAAGCAATATATGATGTGTAGACAGCATGAAGTATTTATGATTTGATTACAATTTTGTAACTAATAATTATGCAGTTGTCCATCAATTGAAGAATGCAGAGTAAATGATCAGATCAGGTCTGAATTTTCTTTAGAAATTTCTGTGTTTAATTTTGTATTGTATCCACGATAGTTGATGTCTCTTAGCTTATATCTGAAATGAGCAGAATTAATGACAAGTGTAACAACTTGCTAATAAAAATGACAGGAGAGTTCTTGTATGATATAGTCTGATTCTGAGAAACAATGTAGTCTTAGGATTTAAAAGTTTGCCAAGTTTATTTTCTTTCTCATAAAGTTCTCTTTAGGGAGAGTAACTGACTTCTGGAATGTAGGTATAGTGGTGTATATCACAGGCTTAATATGTTAGCCCACCTCTCATCTACTAAAAAAATCCAAGTGATTGATTCTTTTAAGTAAATCTCTCTAATGTAATGACGGATGGAGGCAGGGGACAAGGAAACCTTTGTTGTGAAGAAGGAAGAAAATTAGGTAAGAAAGAGGAAGGAAGAAAATTTAGGTTAGATATTTAACTATGTCTTGAGATACATAATCCTTCTTTGTTGTTTTAATAAACCTGTTTTGTGTACTTTCTGTACATCTGTTATGTACAACTATTTACACAATGAAGGTGGTTAGCATTGCTTTACAAGGTCCTTCTTATTTATAGTATTTCTTTGCAAAAGAGGACAAGAAATACAGTTGACATGATTCACTTAAAAATATCCTTAGTGGAGTCTCTCCCTTAAAAATTTCCTTAAATGGAAACTCTGATTATTCTGAAAGGAATGACATGCAAGACTTTTTGAAGGAGGAAAAAATTTTAAATGAGTGTTGGCTTCTCGGCTGATATAATTTGGTTTCTGTCAATTTTCTGTTGATTAGTGAAGCTAAGCCAGTTGTATAGCCCTGAATTTCACTGTTTCCTGAAATCACTGGTAATCGCTTGTTATCTTATTCTTAGAACATAGACACAACAGACTTCAATGGACAAACACCTTTAATGTTAACAGCACAAAAAGCCATTGGGTAAGTAGAGAATAACTGAAGAGTCTATTGTATTGTACTCAAGAAGCAGTGAGGTGAATTTTTCATTACTTTTTTTTTTTTTTAACTGACAGTCCTTTCCCTTCCATTTGTACTAAAATATGCAGTATTTCAGAGATCAGGAGTTGGGAATGGCTCATTGGATATAGCAAAGAAAGTGAAAAGAGTTTCTGAAAGAAGTTTAGGTTTGTGGCTGAATCATCTGCAGCCTTATTGTATTTTCTGCAAAATGAAAATAAATGGGTGTGGTTGCAAAGAAATGCATTTAGAACAAATAAAATGGGGAGATACAAGCTACACATGGTGTTGTAGAAGATATAATCTGTGTTATGTACCTCATATTTGTTAAAATGGTAAAATAACATAGTCTGGAGAAAAACTTCCAGGGCAGGTCTGGAATTCTAAACATTGATCTATCATTGATGAGCTTGTTCTGAGAAGGCATATATATCTGCTGTTGTTTCACAGATGGGAACTGTTGTTTTATAAAGTGCTCAAAAGTTTCATTTCCAGTCTAGATTATCTTCTGTTTGTTAACTCTTATACTTTATTTTCATCTAGACCAGAACCCATGAGGTTTCTCTTAAAGTTTAACCCCTCTCTCAATGCTGTAGACAATGTTCAAAAGAATACTGCACTGCATTGGGCAATAGCCTCAGGAAATACTAGTGCAGTGGATCTGTTGCTGGAAGCTGGTGCCAGCCTGGGCATAAAAAATGTCAAGGTATGTTGTGGCATGAATGTAAAGAAAAAATCTCAGACCTCTCGATGTCAGATGTAAATTGCAACAGGGTTTGGCTAAGAGCAGGTGTTCTTAGTGTTTCCCAAATGCAAATAGCACCTTTCTTGAGGTGTGGCTCAAAGTATGAATGCAAAGGTTCTTTGCAACCTTTGTGTAATGAACAGCCAAGCCTTCTGTTCGCTCAGCAGTAATTGTGTCCTTTGCAGATTCTGCCTCCCTCACCTTTTTTTGTTTCATTTTCTTGGGGCCTTGTTTAATTTCTTTTTCATTTCTTAATTTGGCTGTTTTCTACTTAAAAACATGGTCATGAGGACTTGGGCAGATTTAAAAAAATACATTTCTTAGTGTCCAGTCAGACTCATAAAGACTTCAAATTAAGTGGATGTCCTCCTATGAAAGCTGGTGTTTGGCAAGGCCTGTTTCTATATTCAAAAGGGTTATCACATATGAAAGGCTTCATCTTAATATTTTTAGAAATTGTTAGTGAGAAGAAAGAATGTTGAAAGTATCGGTTCCCATGACTGTATAGATATGTTATTGGAGGCAGTCCAACAGATAAATAGGTGCACTCTATTTACAAGTATCAGCTTTCAGAACTACAAAGCTCTAATTTAAGCATGTTAGTGCTCTGAATTTTGCTTACCCTTGCCTTAAAAATATAGGGGGGGGTGGGGCTGGGAAGTAACTGCCCGGTTAGTCTTGTTTTAACTATATTCATTTCTTGCTTCTGTTAAAAGTGAGAGTATTTATGTGTTAAGTACATAAATAAATAAACAAATAAATAACCCTCTCTGTTGTTAAAGGGAGAGACACCGCTTGACCTTGCTTATCAAAGTCAGAATCACTTCATGGTTTACATGATACAAGAGGAAGAAAGAATGAGAAACAGAAGAAATAACAGGTTACTGAAAATAGTAGAGAAATATGAGGTAATTTCCCGAGTAATAACTAATGTAAATAAAACTAGAGCATGCTGTGTTTAGAATGACATGTAAATTAACTCTAACAAGAGTAATTTCTGAAATGGGGTGCACAAAATAGAATTCTTTAAAAGCACATAGGAGTGGTTTGGGTGGGAGGTTTTGTGTCATACCTCACCCCTGCTTTTGATGTACTGATGTGTCACCTTGTCTTGTCTTGAGTCTTTCAGCATTTATTATTACATGAACTGAATACTTCTTAAGTAAGACCTGCTTGAGTACTTTGTCACATTGTAACAATAATAATTTTAACAGCTCTTCCTGATGTTGGTGTCTTCCTTGATGTTCATGTGGGCCATTGGATACGTCATGAACTTAAGTTCTGATTCTTGGCTTTTAAAAGGAGGTTTGCTTCTCAGCCTGCTATTTGGGATGGCTCTGTTTGTGAGGTTTGTGGCTTTTCCTTTCTGTTTATGTACTTAGTTGTCAAAGACACTTTAAAAAGTATCTGATGCATAATTCTTTTTAGAGTTCAGTTTCATTTAATATAAAAGATACCTCCTGAAAAGTGGTTGCATGGTGTGTGAAGAATTTAGGTATATGTACTTTTTAGAATGAATGATCATAGCAATTGAATGTATTTAAGTGTACACAATAATAGTTTCTTGTCACTGAAAGATTTGAAAAAAACCCCAAACCCAGTCTGTTAGCGAATTTTCATGTCGAAGAGTGTTATTGATGGTCTGCATCTGGTAGACATTGAGGTATCTGCTCAGAAATGTGCTTTATCACAACTTTTTCCTGCTATATTCTGTCACAAAATGAGTTTTAATGAGCCATCCCCTCTCCTTCTGCTCCCTAGACCTCCCAGTATTATCCTGAGCTGTTTCTTACTTTTCCTGCCACAGTCAGTGGTCATTGATATGGCAATGCTATCTGTGTGCAAAGAGACAGAGACTGGACTTTTCACGCAGTCCTACAGCACTTCTTGTATATGATACTGTGCTGGAACAGAGCACTCTTCAGTTTTGTTTTTGCATTGTTAACCCCCTATATATATGGGTAAAGGATGCTTTTGAGTGACAGTTCTTGATTGCTTTGAGAGACTTGAAATAAACTGTGTGCATGGAGTTTTTACAGTAACAAACCAGATGATTTGTATTCTATGGATTTATGTTTCAAATATGTTTTGAAAAAGATTTTTTTCTTTTAATGTTCTTTCAGGCAACTCGTGGGGCCCAAGAATTTAAGGTATCTTCCCACAGCGTTTCTGCTAAGTTCAGTTTTTTGGATGTCCGTGACCTGGTTTTTGTGGTTCCTGCCCAATATCCTTTATACCCAAGAAATGCAATAGAACTCTGCTTAGAGTTTCTTGTAAATCTAAACCTGGTCATACAAAGATCATCAAAGGTCATCACTATGAGCAGTTCCAGATAATTCCATGTAACTGTTAATGTCTGGTAAGATTGGTTTAATCCCATTGGGAAGGGGCAAAGTGACACAGACTAAAAATCTGTACCTTCTTTTGTCTATAGCAGATTTTTGTCTTTCTAACCTGAACTATTTCATATGTTACTGGAATATCAGAATGAAGATGTTTGTTATAAAACTAATGGTTTCTGTTTGCATCTCCACATCACTCTTTAATCTTCCTCACTGAGGCTGTTGTACAGTGATGTGTTTTGGCATGTGGTATAACTGGGTAACACATATCTTAATAATAATTTTAAAAGCGTCTCTTCGTTCTAAAATGATAAGCATTTGACAGTTAGTGGTATTCATGTTCCTGCCTTTAAAAACAACATCCTCCACCACCACCTCCCAAAAAAAAGGAAGAAATTTCTTTATGTTCCTGCAAAGTAGACTGTCCGGTCTCCTGTCTTTATTCACAGGTTACACTGACTCCTTAGTGTACAGTAGATTCATTTCTATTTGACATTTACTTTCTTTGAAGAAGTTTTTCATAGATGAGTACAAAAACAGTTTAATATTTCTGCTCTCTTTCCAGTGCCCTCTCTTTTGTTACACAGTGGGCATCTGTTTATTGATAAAGTTGTGTGAAAAAGCCTTTAGGAAGATACTTAGAACTGCAAATAATTTTGTACTAAACCAGCTATAATATATTGTTATACAGTTTTAATTAATTTTTAATTCAGCCTTTAAATGACATTTTCGCTTGTACTGTTCCCAATTAAGATGTCCTTAGTAGAACTATCAGGATTAACTTTGATGAACTGATCAAGTGTGTTCCTGCTGGGGATTCACACATATGCTTGAATAAATGGAAATAGTGTAATTCAATTGTTGTGAAGCTTTAAGGTTTGTTTTATTGGTGTCATCTAAATTTAAAGGAGAAAAAAATTTCCACTGGTAGGGATGAGAGTCAGATACTTTGCTGAAGATAGTGAGCATAGCAATATTCTTTAAGGCCTAACCATAGCTTGGTGAGATGGGCCAGTGGATAGGTTTCCATTTCACTGTCCAACCCTTTTTCTCGTGAATGTGTTTTTCTGCTGGAGCTGGTCACAGATCTGAGTGTTTTAAAAGTTTTCAGGGTTTTAGTTAGCTGTATTTGTCTGTCAGACTTTCTCTGGACTGAATGAAAATCCAGCCATTCCAAGTAAGGATTTTATTTAGGTCTAAAATAACCAATAGCAGTGCAAATAGACCAGCAGTATCCACAAGAAACACCATCATTTTGAATTCTATGCACTCTGAAACTGCATTGTAACAAACACAGCTGGTGTTTGTGCCAATATTTCATAAGTTATGATCTTAATTTTAATTAGAACTGTTTGCAGTGTTGTCAGTTCATAAGACAAAACAACTTTGAGGTTGCCATCCTGGATTTTTAAAAATTATTTGCACTGGAGTTTATGGAGTGACTGAAGGGTCACTGGAGATGCAATCCAGGCTTGAGCCCTCTGCCTGCTCCTTGGTGGCATCAGGGAGTGTTCTTCAGCAGCCTGAGCTCTCAAGTTTGATGCATGAATTTAACTAATATGAAACTTGGCCCACTTCACATTCTTCTGTTGCTGTATAGAGACAGATTTTACACCATGAACTAAAACCATCTGTGTATCAGATGAGTGGGGAAGAAAAACATGTCAAGATTAACTATGTTCCTAATGTCCCATTACCTTAAGAAGTGTTCAGGAGTGTGTGCTTGGGGGTTTTTGAGTGACGAAAATAGTTTCAGGGTGACTTTCAGTTACATTTTTCTGGATGAGTATATTTAGTTGCTTTTGGCTAAAATGAATGGGACAAGGTAAGACTGAGTAAGAGGCTGTTTCAGTTAGGGGTGGGTGCAGCAGCCAAACAAATCTCACAGATGTCAAAAGCTTTATGGCTCTGCATGTCTGACTGGTTTGTTTAAATAAAATAGAAAAGCTTCAGAAGGAAAAAAGAAATCAAATTTGTTTTATATCTATGAAATATTCAAAGGCAAGAATCTGGAGGACTTTTAAGGAGGATGACAGGGAGCCATATTGTGACTCAGGTTTATACAGTTGTAAAAGTCTTCTCCAGCACTCAAACTGGACAGAATATTCCACTTCTCTTATAAGATGGCCTTGGAAGGAAGGAGAGGATCCCACTATAAAAGTGAAAGTAGTTTTTTTTCTTTTTGTGTGTTGCTTGTAAAGTAGTATAAACTTATTTTAGAGTATTTCACTTGTTTGACAAATAGTGGTGATATGAGTTATAAGAATATAGTCCTTAACCTGACTATCACATATCACAAATGTAATTCTTAAAATCACTGTCGTGTTCAGCATGATGGGTCTTCTCTATTATTTCTATAAAACCTGGAGTACTGATCCTGGATATATAAAGACTTCAGAAGAAGAAAGAAAAGAGGTAGGTGGTTTTGTAACAACAAATGGAAGGGCTGACCTGGTGCAACATGTATGTGCTTCTGGTTGATTTGTTTGTCATCATGTGCAGCTTTGTTAAACTTGAAAGCAGTGAAATATTCTTCCTTGAAGAGTTTTTAGCCATGTTGTTGAACAACACAGATCTTGGAGAATTTCTCCTTCTACTGCTTGTTTCTTTATCTTCCTCATCCTACTATAATTTCCTTGTCTCTATCTTCTCACTGAAGTGTGAGCTTTGGCCAAACATTGTACAGACCCACTGGTGTTATCTGTGATATGAATTCACATAGAACTTCACTTAAAAAATAGAAGTTTCATATGATTTCTGCTCCAGTTGTCTCTGGTTAGAAAGAAGTAGTCACAGGGCTTTCCTATATATCATATGCTAGTAGTTATCTAAATTTTGTCGTGTGCTTTGAAGATGTGTATAATGGTTTGATTTTTGTGCTTGAACATCGTGCAACTAACGTGTTATTTCTTAACTGTTTTATAGTGGCCAAAAGAAATCATGGGCAGCCAATCAGTAGAGATTTTGGTGTTTGGTCTCCCCAACCTATAGGTTAAAGAAAGCATTTTGTTTGTGGTCTCATGGCTCTCATTGAGGTTGTATTTCATCAGATTGCCAGGGAGAATAAACGGCAGTTTTAACTTATTGCCACAGGACTCATGAACATTGTATCCTTGTAAAGGAGTAGATGTCATCTCCCTGAAGTCTGGCTGATGATATGAGAGGTGCCATCTCATTTTAAGGAATATTTAATTCACATTATTTTGGCAACACAGAGATACTTTTCTGAGTAATCTTGTGTGGGTGAAGCTGCATTAGTCTTTACTGGTTTGTTTTTCCTTGTGGATCTCTTTAAATAGCAAGTTCTTATTCATGTTTGTGCTTGGCACTTAAAATACTTACAGACTGCAAAAGGCCTAATGTAGAAATCTTCATAGCACCTGTGGAAATGTGACTCAAATGCAAGCACAAAATACTTTGTCTTTCAGAACATTGTAGCTCTTGCAGAAGCTGGTTGCTTGGACTTCAGAACATTTTGCACATCGTGTCTTGTAAGTGGGGTTTTTGTATTTATTTTCTTTGTGAACCTGCCTTTTACTAAATACTGCCATAAAAAACTTTTTTCCTCACTGCTTTTCATTAAAGTGTTACACAAGTAGTTTGTTATATATTGTTTATATTTCTTTATTTCTTTTATGGTGACAAGAGATGCTTTGAGATCCTTGGACTCTAATCTTAATTTTTAAAAAATCCATCTCTTTTTTTTTTTTTTTTAATTAAGGTATATGGTTCTCATCTATGTTCTGTGTTGTCTATGACACAGTAAATATGCAAAATGTGGTGGTAACTGTACTATGATGCCTTAAACTTTGAGCCAAGTAGATGCTTCTGCTATGAGTGTATTCTTTTCCTTCATCCTCACCTAGGTAAGGAAGCCTTTGAGATCTGTGCATTGCCTTGCTTGCCAAGCATGTGTAGCCAGATATGATCAACATTCTCTGTGGACTGGACAGTGCATAGGTGAGAGTGTGTGTTTTATCAAATTTGAAAATGCCACATATTTTAAAAGTTGCAGAGATAACGTTTATCCCCTTACAGACAGAGCACACAATGCAAGAATATCCCATTGATACTGAAGGGCTCTGATAGGTGCCAGAGGGAAATTGGATGGAAGAGAGAAAAGCAAATAGAATTATTCAGGGGGTAGAGAGGTCACCCTAAGAATAGAGACTACAAAATCTGGAACTCTTTCTTTGGAGAGAGAAGGAGCAGGGGATGATTGAGACTTTAAAAAAGGAAAGAAAACAATTATTAAGATGGAGGCTAAAGTGAATGCAGAAGTGTTATTAGCCAAGCATGTTGTAGTAGAACTAGGGATTTAAAATTGGTAAAGAAAAAAATGTCTCCACAGGGCAGGCAGTGAAATTTTGGAGCTTGCTGCTGTAAGGGTTTGCAAACACAGGCAGTATCAGCAGCTTCAGAAAAGGATTAGACAAACTTTTTTGGACAATGTGTCTGAGAGTAGATACTAAAAGAACCAGACAAGTGTGCACACTCTGACATTTTAATGCAGTAGCTGTGGACAAGGTGAATGAACTCCAGGAAGTGGCTGGACTCGTGTGTCTTCCTGAACTTCCATTGCCTCTTGTCACTGTTAGGGACAGTTCTCAGTGGAGCAGCTGAACCACTGAGATAACCCCGCAGGGCATTTTCATGTTCTTGTGTTCTTCCCTCTTCCTTTCTGGCTCATTGCTGGTGATGCTTAAGATAGGAAAGTGACAGCTTTACGTCTGTAGCAATGTATTTTTCACTTATTTTTTTGCCAATAGCTTTTTTACTAATGTTAGATTCTATTTTTACAATGTTTGCTATTTACAAGTTGCCAGACATCCTTCTGATGTGTTGTCTCAAAGCTTTGAGCAATATGATTGTAATTTTAAAAACCCATACCTTCATGTAACAGTTTTTCTGACAGAGGTCTGGGTTTTTTAATGTGTATGTTTTCAATTCTGAAGTACACAAGGTCAGACAAATTGAATAGCTTAGACTTCTCAGTCATATGAGACAATTTTGTTGTCCATGGGAGGGAGTTGTGGTTGCTTAATTAGTCCTCATCAGACTAAAACAGCTGAAGGCATGCTCTGAAGGAGAGACAAATCCTGGCTGACTTTATCAGAACTAATTCTATTATATAAATTTGGGTGGCTTACAGGAGAAAGCTGAGAGAGAGATCAGCCTTGTCAACCTCTCTTGTGGATGGCAGAGGTTAAAATAAGAAATGGTTTTGACTCTCTTTTTATTCCTGTTAACTTCAGTGGAAATGCAAGTACTGCTGAATTTTAAAATGTCCAACTTTTAAAAATTTTTTCCTTGCCTCAATTTCAGGCATTGGGAACCATTATTACTACCTGTTGTTCCTGTCTTTTCTAACAGTGACTGGTGTCTGGCTGCTTTATGGAACTCTTCAGTGTATGTATCCATGAATTTAGTTTAATTTAGCTTTCAAATCCATCTCTGTGTGAGCTTTTTTTTTTCAGCATTTCATTTCCAGCCAGGGTAACCTGCACAAGTGATACCTTATTTCAGCAGTGATGTTATTGTGTAGCTTAAGTAGCTTAAAATGCATCTGAGTCTTTGGTCAAATACCTGATTCTATTTGTGCTGAGCAAGAACAAAGATGCTGCTGTAGTAGGATGTCCATTGGAAAATGAAACAGCAGGAAGCATTTTTGTTAGAAAGGAAATAGGGAAGCCACGTGGAGGAAGGTCAGGTGGGCAGGTTCTGATCTGGATGCCCTTTGCTGTAACAGAAAATAAGTTTGTAAGTGCATTATTGCAAAAGCTTTATTGATTTTTTAATTTGGAACTATCTATACTAAATGCAAACATTTCTTCTTGTTTTTAAAGTAGTTTAATTCTGAAGAGAAAAAAGTATATTATCTCATTAATAAATCTCAACTGTTACTTTGAAAAATTAAAAAATTTATTGAAAGGGAGAGGAAAGCCCTTATAATGTAGTTCCTGAGGATGAGTTACCATAGCACCAACCTTTTAAAACAAGGGTATTTTTTCTGTGGATCATGAACACAGAGTGTAAAGATTCTGCAGCCAGAATAACAAGCAGTCACACATTTATGTGGGTGCTTTTAGGTGGCAACAGGGTGGATGAAACGTGGTTATTTCTAGAGGATGTTGCTATGTAATATTCATTTCATGCAAATAATCTTTGCTCAGCTCTGAAGAGCTTAAAAGCATAATTAACTGGTTGTGTGGCTTGTCAGATTGGTCCAACCACTGTGCAGCAAGTTACCATCAAGATGGAGCGTGGACGTACTTCACCCAGACAGTGTCCTGCTCTCCATGGGTTTCCTACATCTCCTCAGTAGCCTGTTTCCATACCCTGTGGGCCTCCTTGTGGCTCACTGTTCAGCTTTATCAGGTAATATTTTCCTTCAGTTTATGCTTCTTGTCACATTAAAGCTTTTGCCTGAATGATTTGCTCCCATAAAAACTCTGTGCCTGGTGTCCCTGATTACTGTCACAGTAGGTGCTTCTCTTAAATCTCAGGGCAGACCTTGAAGTTTCACAGATTCTTGTGCACTCAGCATTCCCCTGTTGGAGGTAGAATCACAGTCTGCAAATCATTCCTATAACTGAGTTCTGGGTTTACTATTCATCAAAAATTCCAAACCTGTAAAAAGTTGTGTTTAAGGACAAGAAATTTATTTGACTAATAGAACTGGTATTAGTGCCCCCCAAACTGCACAAAAGCTCAGTAATACAATTATTCCTGAGTTGAAAATTCTGTGGCAGAGCTCAGCCATGTGTCATTAGACTGTATTAAATCCCAGTGCTACAGTAAAAATATATGACCTGGATTTTATCTTGTTGAGGACTGTCAAATTTCTTGTTTATGTTTTTCTCAGAGAAAAGCTTGGCTATGCAGACAAAATTGAGAAGAACTGTCTTAAAACATCTGTGAAACAGCTTGTTTAGCAGCTCTTAGGAAGGAGGTGTCTTTGAAGTATGTGTTAAGCATACTGAGCTAAGGGCTTGTTTTACCTCTTGTTTAATAAAAAAACCCAAAAAAAACCCCCAAAAAGCTCCACAATTTTAAACGTGCTAGATTTTTGCAGTGTCCAAGACACTGGGATATCATGCTGGAAAAAGATAGGGTGGATATTTATGGTTTAACTACTGTGTTTCATACACAGTCATTTGAAAATGTACTGCTTTATGGCAGATAGTGTCATTGTGGATCAAGGGATCTTTTGCTACCATTTTGTGTGGTAGAATATAGACAAAACCTGAGGAGATTGGTGCTTAACTGTGATAGATCTTATACTTCTGCAGACATCTGTGAAAGTACAGTCTTCACAGATATCCCAGTTAAGCTTGCCTTCTCTGGAAGCTGGTGTTAGAGCTTGCTGGGTTCTGTTTTAGCCCAAGTGACACTTAAAAACATGCTTTTCAGTCATCAATTCTAGCAGTGGTTACTTGTTAGATATGGCCAACCTCTTTACCCCTACTCCCTTCTCATTAGTATCTTCTGGTCTCACCAGAATTTTAATTTGTGATGTTCATGTTGTAACCATTACTTACACTTTTCTTCCAATCAGATTGCGTTCCTGGGGTTGACCTCACATGAAAGAATGAATCTCTTGGTACAGAGAAAATCCTCTAAGCACCCTGTTTCACTCAGGAGGACTCCATACAAGTGGGTATTAATGAGCAGTGTTTTAAGCATGTTAGCTCTTCAGTACTGATTTGCTTCACTGCTTCATAAATGCAAAAGCACTATTCTGGGGGTGAGGGAATGCTGTCCTTTAATTTGTTCATCAGTCTCTGTGTCTGTTGTGTAGGATCAGGAAGAGAATTAGGTATGAATTGGCCCCTTTCTGGCTTCTCTTGCAGTATTTAGCTCTATTAATATAGAAATTGGCACCAAGGTTTCCCTGTTTCCTCAGGTGTACTTACAGATGAGATCTTACTAACTTTTAAATATTTGAGTTCAACTTAATCTGCTCTCATTTGTTAATGTAAAACATGTTGTAAAAGTTCAGCAAAGGAATAATGCTCAATTGAGAGCTCTTCTGTTTCTTCTCCCTGAGCTGTTTCCCTTGACAGGTTAATATCTTAAGTACTGTCTCATGGTGAACTGGTATTTTTCATGCTTGCAGTCTTCTTTTTTTTAGGTTTATTAATGCATATTTTTCTCTTTTTTTCAGCCTTGGATGCTTCCAGAATCTTGCAGACTTTTTCCAGTGTAGTTGCTTTGGTATGTTCAAACCCAATGTAATTGACTGGACCAAACAATACAAACTTTTTCATCTGGCAAAGGAGAAAAATGTTCATTCTGTGTAAAGTTTTGCTTAATTTCTAAGATGGTTGAGCTGAAAGCTAAATAAAACTGGGTATTTTGTTAATTTTTACAAATTCTCCTGAAGCTGCTTGTTTTTATTTTTTATTTTTGTTTCAAATATTAAACTTACCTTGCATAAGATACACCAGATTTGTATATGGAAGTCACCGTGTGTCTGTGTATGTACAGTTTGAGCTGAAACTATTTAAAATTTTATGTGAGGAGATGACACAAATATATATATTTTTGAAGGAAAGTTTTTAGGGCAGAATTTCAAAATGATGTTGGTACCCTTTGCTTTACTTTGCTAATAACAAAAGACAATTAAATTTGAAAATTAAGATGAATATTCATGTTTGAAAACTTTAATATTACAATTACATTGTAATTTTATTGCTTATGCTGTGAAAACCTCTATTAAGTCTTTGTATTTGAAGGGTTTACATGTAATAAAATAGAGCTTTCTTACTTGTAAGTGTATTTTTGCAGACTGAAATAGATTCAAAGGATATGTGACCAGTGAAGTGTTTAAGAGTAGGTAGGCACAAAACTATAAGAAGAAGCCTGACTCTTTGCCTTATGTTTTTCACATATGTATGCCCTGTTAGTGTATGAAAATGGGTAAGTTTATGGTGGAAAATAGCAATGTACATAAAAAGAGGGAATTGTTCTCCACTGCATCTGTAATAGGTAATGTCAGCCACATTCCCAAGAAAAGGAGGGGCCAGCTGGACAGTGTGGTATGAATGTAAGTCAAAGTAGATAACAATGAAAACCAGCAGGGAAAGGGTTCAAGATCAGGAAATTAAAGTCAGATACCATCTAGAACTGACATAGTAAGTAATGTAGTGAAATGCAATTCTTGTAGTTAAGAAAGGGGTTTCATTCATCTTGGTGAAATCCATTTATCTGCAGCACTGGAGAATGTAAAAGCACAAGCAAATACAAATAAAAATAACGTGAAGCAGTAAGTATTTTATTGTAGCTTGAAAACAGACAAAACAACACTGTATTCTGAGAAAATGTTGGGTTTTTTTAGAAACACCTCCCTCAGAGAGAGAGAATTTAAAATCCTTTTTAATTGTCTCAAAGCAAATAACATCTACTTGTCATAGCACAAATGCCAGCATGTTCAAAACTCAATTAGGAGACTGGTGGAAATACCGACAGTGTAACATAGGAAAAGACAGTCCAGAACACCTGGACCCTTCACTCCAGAAGGGATCCCTGTCCTAAGGGGGCACTATGAGTCTAAAATTCCAGTCTAAAATGTGACAGGTACTAGTTAGAAAAGCAATAATGTTCCATGAGCTTCCTTGCCTTTATTCACTAAACACAAACTTAAGTCTAGTTTTTTCTCTGTACCTTTTTAATCTACTCAAAGAATTTCTTAAGATACAACTCACAAATTTTTCCTGCAAGGTGGAAAATCTTAATCAAATGCCCTAGTTTCTTAGCAATATGTGTTGTTTAAGGTTTTACTTGACAGCTGTCACTTGGTGGCATCAGCAGCAGTTTGAGTCTATTGCATCCATTTCTTCTCATTCACACTCTTTCTTTTCCACTTGAGTGAGGCCACCAAACCCAATTCCTTTGGGACCAAAGTTTTTTGCGTAGCAAACTGCAAAAGAAGGAGGAGGAGGTAAATGGTACTCTGAAGGCTCTCAGATAGAAGTAAATATCTTTTGGTTTTCATTTTTGGATTACTATCAAATTTAAGTTAATAAAATGGAAGGAAATCTGAAATACTGTATTTCCCCTAAGTTTATCCAGGTCTTAATAGTGAAACTGGTATCACATATTTTAATTACACAGAAGTTGCATCTGGTGATCTCAAAAAAAATTAGAAACTATGTATTTTTTTAGATCTAAGTAATATTTTCATTAAAACTACTTTCCTGACTGAAAATGCTTGGTACAGTTTGGTCTGATGAGTAATGCAGAGTAAGTCAGAGATTTTTAAGGGGGTTAAAAGAACTAGGACATAATCCAGAAACTATGATGGGCATTTAGGAAATTCCATTTGAACTCTGTATTGGTTAGTGTGTGTGTAGTTATTTATCACAACTCTGCCAAGTGGTAATGGTGAGAATATTTCTCCAAATACCCCAATTTCCTCCACTTGTGGTTGACAGACTGTACCCAAAGTCACAGAACTCCAGTGTTCTTCTTTAGGGTTCTCTATAAAGTTTAGCTTTGAATATAAAAACTTTGTGTACTTCTTTCCCTTAAGCTATTTCTGGGAGTCAAGTGAAGTCTCTGAACTTTCTGAATCTGAGAAGAACATCTAGATGTATAATTTACCATTTTTGCATTATCTTCTATACTACCAATGCAGTAGAAATACCTTTAAAATTTTACTGGCAAGAATTCCAATCTGGAGGACCAAAGATCTGTATCTTTGTGGATTTTTTATTTTAGTGGCTGAGACTGCAGGTACAAGAGCCTGCCCAGCAGATATGGCCAGTGCTCTGTTAGAAGGTCTGAGGACAGATTTGAGAGGTTGCTGTATTTGTAGAAAAAATATAGCTTTAAAATTTAAATGTTAATAGAAGCTGCAACTGCACTGTTACCGTAGCTCTTTGCTTTCAAGAAGTTGTTTAAAAAAGATAACATGAAATTTCCTGGCGTTGTTAAGCATACAGCAAGGTAAATCACGATGGCAATCCCAGGCCTAAAGAGACTAACTTTAGATTGACTCTGTACCCCAGTTCAGCTCTCTGCAGCTCTCACCTTTACAGTAGAGCTCTCCGTCTTTGTCCGTGACGTTCGTGGATTCCAAACTCTTCCCACAAATAGCGCAGCGGAAGCAGGTCTTGTGCCAGGGCTGAGGAAAGGAAGACAATCCATTGTGTGTTACAGGAAGTGCAAAGCCAACAGGTACAAGAAACAAAGATTCGTGTGGTGTGAAAAGGTTAAAATTTGTTTGTTGAACTTGTAGCTTCCATTTTCAATCATTCCTGGTTAGTCTTTTTTCAGTTACGTTGTCTAATATATCTTCAATTGCCACTACAAATAAAGGTTTATAAATATACCCAGAGATGGAAGAACAGCCAGACTGTACAGTAATCAGTGCTTGGTCCTCAGACCTCACTAAGAAGCAAAAAGTTGAAGAAGGCTTACAAAAAGCACAAGATTTTAAACCTGAACCTGCATCCTGTTGTAGCAATTTGCAAATTCATCCTCATGTTTTCTTTATGAATGAAAATTTAAATGACCAAGGACCTCCTAGCTATAGTTTCTCACCCTTATAAAACTGTGGAGTTTTTTCCTAGTGCTGAAGTCACTACTTACTTTTCCTCCTCCCATGATCTTCTCTGCAGCATACACTGATTTGCCACAACGGGGGCATTTATCCACATCTACCATCTTTTTAGCAAACTTCGAAGCATTAGTTGGTGTCGAAGGGCGAGCAGGTTTTGGTGACCCCCTAAAACAGAAGTTTTCAATATTTTTGAATGGTGCTTAAAAGCGTTATCTTCCTTCGAAAAAGGATTTCATGATTTTTTTGGTAAGGTATAAAAAATACTAAATTGCTAGTCTCTGACATGCAAAAGGGGATAAAAAAAGAAGAAAACCGAAGTATTCTATTGAATTCTGTGTTGTATGATTGAGAAGCTGGTACTGTAAGCTCTGATGTTACCTGTTCTGTTACCTGTTCATGGAGCTGGCAGCAGCCACATGCAGAGAAGATTATATTTAATGAAAAGTGAAGCAAAACCCAATTTTCTCTCATTGAGAGGCAAGGGGGAAAATACAAGGAAAAGAGGTCTCTATTCTTTGTAACTGGCTATCTGCTAGTGCTCATCAAACTGAAAATAAAAATTCAGGTTTTTGCATGCCGTGTTTCATTAGGCAGGGAGGCATTTGGACAGGGAATTGGGGTTCTTCCCTGGCCTAGGGTCAAAAGCACATCAGAAAAGTAGCTTTGTTTTTTGTTTCTGGACTCTGTGCTTTACATCTTTGTGCATAAAGCCTTTCACAGAATGATATCTGAATTATCAGATTGTTGGACTGCAACAGGTCATTATATCCACAGGATGTGACGGTTTTTGGTGCAGATCTCTGCCCATAATGGCTTCGTATGGTACAAGGAGCTACAGTTAAATACATTGTTTAAGCTTTTATTTCCTACACAGCATATTGGTTAATTGGTTTCTTTATAGTTAGACCACCAGAAGGAAGAAGCATTGTTGATTTAGAAATGTGCAGCTTTGAGAATTGCAGGAAAATCCTATAAAAATGAACTGTCAGAGCTAATTATGTGCTTTTGGAAGATGGTATCCCATTAGAATTTCTTTGTTCAAACACATTCTCAGTGTGTTTGTGAGTGTTATTCGAACCACAGGGAGGATTTAGAAATGTTATTTCCCCCATTGAGAGGTGAGCTAACAGTATGGGGTAGTGTGATTATTTCTCTAAGAGTAAAACCTTAACTGGATTTTAGCCTCTCACAGGAAAAAAAAAAATTATCTTTTTCTATAGTGAATGTGACTTTACCACTGTGCTACAAATGGCAGATCACAATTGCAGTGAATATTTACATGTGTGGTGGCATATAAAGGCTGCTTCCGCAGAATAATTGCCCATTGAAGGAGGGGATAATTTGTAAAGCAGGCTTAAAGAGACTGAGCATCATTAAAAACTGTAAATTACTGTGTCCGTGGAAGGAAAGGGTGTAGGAAAGTCTGCTCTGCTCCTTACACTGGATGTTGTTATGGAAACAGAATAAAATATCTAAAATACCCTGGTAAGAGACAAGTAGGAGCAGAAAAAGGAGCTGTCCCTGGGGTTTAACTCACTGCTGCTGCAGATTCAAGCCCAGGTGGTCTCCGGTGTCAGTGCTGAGGCACCCAGCGCCTTGTCCAAAGCCAACACCTTTGGGGCCGTATTTTCTCCCGTAGCAGGTTTTGCAGTAGATTTCAGATTCATGAGCTGCTACTGTGGTGCTGTCCAGAGCCTTCCTGCAAGCCACTGAAAATAGGGAGGGAGAGGCATGTATCAGCATTTGCGTTTTCAAAGTTGAATTGATGTGGTTTAAAATAATTGCAATTAGTTTTTTTTTTTTTTAACTTTAAAAATATGGGAAAACGATCCAGTCAGTATAAAACTTGACTGGGCTGTTGCTGAGGCAGGGTGGAGGTGTGTGTGTGTGCACAAAACCTGTTCTTCTTCTGCCACTCTGAAGTTATCCTGTAAGCCCAGGGAAACCATGGGCTTGCTGAGAGAGTTTGTCTGCATCTGTGAAGCTTAAGATGGACTTGTGATAACCATCCTAAACTCTGATGTTACCTGTTCTGTTACCTGTTCATGGAGCTGGCAGCAGCCACATGCAGAGAAGATTATATTTAATGAAAAGTGAAGCAAAACCCAATTTTCTCTCATTGAGAGGCAAGGGGGAAAATACAAGGAAAAGAGGTGAAAAAAAAGGGGTGAAAGAAGGTTGCAGGGGCATTGATTCCACTGTGCATCTGGACCTTTCAAAATCCTTGCTCTGAGTCTGTGGTGGCTTTCTCAGCCCAGGCTATTTTGGTGTGCTGTGTTTCTGAGAGAGGCTTTAACATCTACACCATGTCTGGAGTCAGGCAGGACATGCTGGGGGGTTTTTATCATTATTTGTTTGTTTGAGCTGTGGCACTAAGGCAAAGCAAGTGTCAGCTCTGCCAGACTTGCTCCAGGATGACAAGAGTGTGGCTGCAGCCATTCCCAAACAGACGTCTTACAAATCATGTTTGCTACAGAGAACAGCTTAGCTTAGCTCACTAGGAAGGGTCTGGCAGACTTCAGGACAGAAGGTGCCATAGGAATGCCCAGCTTTCATCAGGGAATACAAATTATGTCCTCTACATCTCTACTAATAATGAATGGGGAAAAAAATAGTAGCTGCACTCCTCACTACTTGGTGATGAGTGTATGGCTGTGTTTGCTGCACCACTTTGGGAGCTCAGTGTGAGACAGCCTCCACCCCACAGGGAGAGGAAGATCTTTCAATTCAGAGTGCCTATCAGAAACCAGGATTTTCTAGCATGCTAAAAAATTAATATTTCAATATTTCTTACAAATTGTTCACTGTTCAACAGCGGTTGATTAGAAGTGGAGAAAAACTAGGCAAAAATTTTCTCTTCAGGTTCCTTAGAACATGTGCTTGCCCTGCAGAGGGCATTCCAGTCACGGGCTGTGGATAGCTTGGAAAACAACGTTGCTGAGTTCATGTATGCAACAGAGAGCTGTGAAATGCCAAAGCATTGGAAGTGGCTGGAAGTGCAAGCTCTGGAGGAGCTATCTGAGGGTTTGATTAGCTGCTTTCCCCCACGTTTACTTTAAATGTCCTCCTCTGAGTCCAATTTATCCACCACAGGGAATTTTTCACCCTGGAACCCCTGCAGCTTTGGTTGTAGAATCCTAGAATGGTTTGGGTTGGAAGGGACTTTAAAGATCATGTAGTTCCAATCCCTAGAGCAGGGTGCTGTCAAGAGGCTGTATATAGTACTAGTTACACACCCCCAGCTCTCTGGTTATCTTTGTGGCTTTCCTCCTCCCTGTATTGCATGGAGGGGGAAATAATTTGCAAAGACCTTTAAAGCTAACAGAAATAAAATGAGGAGCTTCTGTAAACGTGTGAACCTGATCTTGTAGTACTGCAGTCTTGCTTTGAGATGATAATTATATTTGCTAAGGGAGTTAAGGGATGATGGAAACTCTAGCAGCAGATAAAGTGTTTCTATTTCTGGTACCTTAGGGATAGGGTATCAATTCACCACGACAGATGGAGCAAAAGCCCTTGAAGTGCTATTGTTGAAATAACTTTGAGACCTGTCATCTGCCAACAGATCCTGTTCTCCCGCCGGCACTGGGGAGATCCAGGCTGATGGCGTGTGATCCTGCCAAATGTCCATCACAGCTGCACTTTGGGTAAAAGCTGTCAGCCAAACAACAGTCTGCAGGTAAACACGAGCCTGCACGGGAAGGAGGGATTGCTGGAAACAAGTTTCTCTCTTACAATATTTGCAGGGAAAAACTACGGAGCGGACAGAGAGTGTTATACAGAGTTCAGCTTGTCTGATTCTTCCTGTGTTTATAATTCTGCTGAAATCGAACTCTTTGGTCAAAAAATACTGCTGTGTTTTGTGTGCCTGGTCAAATATAATACGAAATAGAAGATGTATTTGAAATAGTTTTATATAGAAATATACAAAAGTGCAGCTAAACAGGTAAACTGTTTCCATGCCTGAGTTTAAGTTGGGGAGGATTGGTTTCCTTCTGCTGAGAAATAAAATCCTATAAATGGTTCATAGAAAAGCCCATGGATGTGATACATGACACTGAGGCATCCAGAGCTGCTGAATAGTGTATGTGAATCATGGGGGAAGTAAAGCCAATTAACATACCTTTCATATGCCAACTGGGCAACTTGGATGCATCTTTAGGTTTTGACCTTAAACATATTTCTGATGGGAATACTTTTTTTAGTATCTAACCTATTAATAACTTAATTCAGACTTAAAACTACAAGGGGCAAATAAAGGAACATTAAAAAAAACACAACACAACAAAATACACCCCCAACCAACCAAGAAGAGCCCCACAACAAACCAAATATTTGTCAGAGATAACGGATGTATGTTGTTTATCATGAATCACTAAAAGAAAATAATTCAGTTGCACTGAGTGAAACTTACACTTGAGAAATATTCATAACTATGCTCAATTAGGACAGCTCTTTATTTTTATTTAGTATTAATTGTTATAGGCAGAACATTGAAGCATTAAAAAGGTTCTAGTTGAAACCAAGATTTTTCTTCTACCACTCTGTAAGAATTGGCTGAAGGTTGTCAGTTGACTGAAAACTTTTTGAGGGAATCCTTTCTTACTTGGCCTTTTAGGCAATCACTAAAGGCATCATTTGAATTTTTAGGCATCATTTTTAGGACACCTGGAGAAAGGCAAAGACAGCTCAGGTGTGTCCTTTGGACTCATTCTGCAAAGTGCTGCACTGTACCAGCTAAGCATGTAATGTTAGTCTCATGCCTCCAAATAAGAAGTCTCTATCCCTCCAGGAAAGGAGGGAGAAAATTGGATTCAATGGCTTCTAAACTGTCACGCTGGAATTCTTACTGCAAAGGCACTAATCCCAAGCATTGTCTGCAAAATAAACTCTTCAGTTATCTTTAGTTCTTAGCAAATTGTTTGCTCTCTCTCTCCACAAAGGGCAGAGAATTAATTGATACCTTCTCTCTGTTTTTTTTTTTAAGTGCTACCTCATCTGCAGAGAAAGCAAAATTCCTGGAAGCCAAACATCACAGAGGAGTGTGGAGGGAAAGAGTAAAATGAAATATGGGAAGGAGGAGACTGAGGTACATGCAGAGCATTGGTGGGAGGTTTTGATGATACTTTCAGCTTTTCAGTGTGAAATGAATTAATGTCAGGATTCACTGTGAAAGTAATCACCTCCTAAAAGTAAAGAAGTAATCATCCTTCTGTCTAATGAGTGCTGTTTGTTTAGTTCTGCTGGACGTTTTAACTGGAAGGAAACCTGTGATGTGCCACACTGTGGGATAGAAGGAAGGGTTTCCTGGAGATGGACCTAGACACTGTGATTCTGTAGCACCTTAATGTCCCTGACAAAATCCACCTGATGTCTGGACAAAGAAAAGCCAGGAGCCCAAGAGGCAAATTGCTCCAGGTAAAAGGCTACAAAACTGCCTGCCAAGTAATACAAAAATAAATGCTCTGGCTTTAATGGAAGAGTTATACAGAGCTATGGGGGTGCTGTGATGTTAAACCATTTAGCTCAGCTTACTGCAGAGGAAGCACGACTTGTGGAAACTCCTTCCATTGCACTGGATTTCCTCAGCGTGGTACACTGTCTTTTCACAGGCCCCACACTTGGCTCCTCCTCCCCAGTTTGGCATCCTTATCTGAAGGGTTAACCTAGGAAATCAAATTACATAAATAAATACAACAGCAAATGTCAATTCTTTTAAATGGAACAGCTTGATTTTTAAAAAAGTTATTATTTTTTCCCCCCTCTCCAGTCAACTGCTACTGCATACTTGCAGCATACTACATGCCTGTGTGGTATCAGAAGTGAGGGTGCTACCTCACTGGTGCTTTGGGGGACAGGGACAGTCTAAATCCCTGTGATTCTCTCTTGTAAAAAAGGATATTCCTTAGCTTGGTATATTGTGACGGTAAATATGTGAAATGATTGCGAGGTGTTTCAGTGAAAAGGTGCTAGGATCACTCTTCTGGAAAAGAGGATCTAGGATTTGTTTTCCATCAAATAGTCATTTTGTTTCAATACTGCACTTTCCTGTACCCCAGCACAGCCTTTTCTGGGTTCCTCATGAAACAGCCACAAGATCACTGTGCTGCACAGCCATTGTACAGCAATAATGGATAGGTTCCTGAGGTGCTGAAGGTGTGGGGTTTTTCTTTGTCAATTGCGTTTAAAATCTAAACATCAGAGAAAAGAGCGAGCCGTGGTTACTGTTCCAGTTCTTGCTGTTCCAGTTAGCATTGGAGTGCCTTGCCCAAGGTCACACAGGAGGGCAGGAGCCCAGCCCAGGTCTCCTGGTGCCAGGCTCAGTGCCCTTCCCTGTGACTGGGCTGTCACACACCTGGAACAACCCCAGCCCTCAGCCTGCCCTTCTGTTTTCTTGTTTGAGTCATCGTTTCTGGAAAGACTGGGACGTCATCTTGTCATCTGCACATTGTATTATCGGGTTGTTCCAAGCTCCTGGCACGGGCCTTCCTCCTCCTTCTTGGAAAACCAGTCACCTTCTTATTATAGTTATTTTGAAGCCTGCTTGTGCCATTGGTGTTTGACTAAATTCACCAAAAGGTACTTTTAACTAAGAGGAGGATTTTGAAGGCTGAATCAGGCCTGCTACCTGAGAATTTTCTTCTGAGGTCAAGCGATAGAGAGAGGGGAATTTATCATAGCAGTGAGGTAACACAGCTGGTATTTTCAATTACTTCCATTTTAGACTAACATTTTACTATATATTTACATTGGACACTAATGTCCTGTGCTTATCATCATCTCAGTGACTTCTGTACTGTACTCTCCTGAATTCCAGGATGAAATGAACAATGTCTACATGCCAGCTCTGCACCCTGAAGGCAATCCTTCCAGGCAACGAAGACCAAAAATCCTGCAGTGGTACCAAAGAGATGTCTGTCCAGCAAAAGGAAGGTGCACACACTGAAGCAATAGCACTGGAGACATGGCAATGTGGGCAGGTTGTGCAGTCAGTGTTTGATAACAGTGCAGGTACCAGCATATCCAAACATCTCTGCCTTACTACAGCAGTTATTAGCATATCCTTAACCCTGTGTAATTAAATAGTCACTGTTGTGACTGCTGCCTTCACTAGACAGCGTACCTGTCATCCTCATGCAAGATCCAATCTCTCCTCCTCTTTGTGAGGCTGATTTATGCTCAGCTGAACACCCTCCCCAGCTCAGCCAGCCCAGTCCTCTGCTGTCATACAGCAGCAGCATCGTTAATCTCTTCCAGACCCTCCCAGCTCTCTTGGGAGGCTGCTCAGGAGCAGAACTGCTCTGGCAGCTCCAAACCAGTAATGGTGCAGAAAGGAAAAGAAAACTCAGCTTTCTTCTAACTCTGTTTATCTGTAATGTAACAAGTGAGAAGCAAAAAAACGGATGTAGCTGAAATAAGAAGCAAAACTCTGCACAATGAGCAGATGATGAATTTGATCTCTCTCACTCAGTGAAGCCTTTATTGAACAGCACTGTTAAATTGGTTTTTCCATTTCTTTTAAATGTGAGATAAAGGAACAGAAAGGAACCTTTCATGTAGGTAAAATCTTATTCTTACTCTGCCATTCTATATTTTCTTCTGTTTTTGAAGTACTTTTGCATTGGTGCCATTTTTTTTTCTCTTATGAAAATAGTTCAAGCGATGCTTCAAACATTTTAAAAGAAGGAAGAGAAACTGTGGATAAAAATCAGTTTTGTGACACTTCCTTGAAAATTAAAATGAGATTTTTTGTGTCTACAATGTTCCCTTTCAAATCAGGTTTCCAGTGGAATCCCTTCCCAGCTGAGGCAGCACTGACAGCTGCCTGGGAGGAGAGCGATTTGTACCTCTGGTCTCTGTAAAGCTGCTCCTTCTGTGTTAGCTCTCCTCAAAGGCACACCAAGCCTCTGAGTCTGTGGCAGCAAGGATAGCTGTTGGCAAGTAGCTCCAATTACATCATCAGCTGAAGGGGAAAAAATAATCTCTGAAAAAGTCTGATAAAGTGTGATAGTGAACCCTGTGCTGTCAAGGGCTGTGGTTAAAGCTCTTAGAAGAGCCATTGGTCCTGAGGCTAATTATAGTAACATGACTGGGCATGCATACACATTTTCCATGTTTGTTTGGCATCACCTGATGGGAAGCTGTAGGAGAAAGAAGAAAGGCACAGCAGAAATATTCCCGTAAGGATACTGGTGTAGGAACAGCAGGGCGTGCCATGATGTCTGTGCTGGCTGGAGGAACAGCTGGGTGAGGTACCAGGGCACGTCTGTGCTCTTCTGTCTGGGCTTTGCTCATCCCTCTGGAGATGAGTGGCTATCCCTGGGGATGCTGCCTGTGCAGCTGGGTTACCATGAGGAAGTAACCTCCACAGGGAGTGTGGCATTCATAGTTTTGTACTCATCTAAATTATGTGGACAAAGCTCCATCCTTTCAATGTGCAAATAGAACTCGGTCTCCCATGTGTCATCAGAAAGAAATAGATCCAAAGTCTCCACTTCCCATGATTTCATTGGGTCTCAGTGTCTAAATCCCCTTGAAATTCCCTGAACTTTGTTGTCTTAATCTGGTTAGCTTTTCATATCTGCTCATCACATGGTACTTGTTATATTCTGGTGATCTGGTGGGCAGTGGAGCAGACCCATCCTAAATGTGTGACACAGAAACTTCTGGGCGTTAGTGTTGCGATGTGTGGGTGCTCTGGGTGCTGCTGAGCTGGTGGAGTGTCCTTGGGCTTGCTCAGTTGCTACTCAGCAGCTTGGATCATTCTTCAGAATGCAGCTTCTATATGGAGCAGGATTTATACACGAGGTGTGCAGCCAAGGATTCGTGCCTCCCATTATTTAGAGCTTATATCACTACTTTGTAGGCTGGGCTGGGAGCAAGGAAGCCTTTGAAGTGTTGGTGTGCTCTGCACAGGCATGAAAACATTGTGAGCCATCTTCTTTTGGGCTGTTAGTCATACTGTACAAATCTGGGTGTCACATCACTGCCACAGAGTGTCTTACTCTAATCAAAGTGCTATTGATAAGGATATAATCCAAAAATGTGTTTTGATCCATTGATCTGAATGGGTGGCAGATGCAGCATGGGCCTGATGAAATGTGGAGGAGTAAAAGGCAGTGCTAATGCCTGACTGTGCTGCAGGTGAAAAAATGTAATTAATTAATTACTTGAAATTAATTCTAGCATTTCCTTGCTAAACACAAGGTTTTCCCTTCTACATGCTCATGCATTTGACAGTCTAGAGCTCAGGTCTCATCTGAATGGACTGCAGCATATTGTGTGGCTGGCAGGATTATCTCAGTGCCACGTGGGCTACGGGATGGCTTTGAAGGGGACAAACAGAATGGGGAATATTGGTCTTTGTGACCACTGGTAGCAGAAATGCTGACTGGGGAGTGGGGGGCAGGGTGTGCCTTGCATCTCTCTCCATTTTAGTCCCACCTAAGCTGCTTGGTCTAGACTCAGAGTATAAGAACACAGATTCCTTGATTCCTTTCCTAACAAACAAGCAATTATAATATAAAACGTCAAACATCACTGTCCACGTTGAAATGCAAAGTAGGAAGGCCATATTTGAAATTCTTTTCCCAGCTGAAGTCTGTGGGAGATGCCAACGCAGCCAGGACTTCACTCTGGTATCTAATCACAGCTCTGCTGTGACCTGTCCTGTGACCACCAGGACTCATCTGACCGTCCTTCGTGGCACTCGCCCCACCAGCACCGCAGAGGTAACAAGATATGTCTTCCTTTATATAATAGCAATAAAATGCTGCTGTAGTTTTTCTTGGCAACTAACACTCACGGTGAGGTTTTATTTTGATGTGTCTGCAAAGCACAATTCCTGCCACTGCGTCTCAAACAGCCTGGAGGTGTTTCTGTCAAAATCCAGCCCCTCACGGAACACATTTCTCCCTCAGCAGGAGAGATTCACAACAGAGAGAACGTTTGTGTTTGAAGATTGAGCTCATCTGATGGAGATGTGATCTTGTTACATGTTTATAATCATATTTCTGATATTCCAATGCATTCAGCAGACTATGGCTACAGGTAAATTTTATTAGTTGGCTTCCACCATGATCTCATAATAATCAGCATTTCCCCCTTATTTCTGCAGTCAAGCAACACAGAGAGGTCAAGGGATGGGAATTCCAGCACTGACACAAGAAAGTAAATATTGATTTTTCATTGGCACTGGTCATGCTGAGTTACACACAGCCCTTTGAAACAAAAGATTTTAACTGACTTGATGTGAAGCACATGACGTGCATTGCTGAGAGCTGATAGTGTCCCATTCCCTAATGTTCTTCCACATTATCTATTATCTTCTAGCACAGTGATGCCACATTTCCTTTGAGACTTCCTTGATGCACACTTTTGCAGAAATTTAAGATTGCATCTCCAAAAAATATGGTATCCTGACATCAGAACAAGGTACTCCATTCTGACTTAGAAACCAAGCACACCCCATATTCACCTGCTTGTGCATTCACACTCAGAGTTCAATCTGACCCATGTGGCTGTGGAAAGCTGCATCCTGCTGTACGAATGACCCATTCCTTTTTTCAAGCCTAATCCTGGGCTATCAGCTTTCACTATTCCTTCCACAAGATCCTTCTCTAAATTCTTATCCCTGCACTAAGTCCTTCAAGTGCCAGGCAAGACTATTACAGACTTTGAAATAGCGCAGTGATGACTGAGATAAGACAGAATTATTTTATCTACATACAAGGCTTTTTTCTCTGAAATAGTTTTTCCTTTAGGTAGAAAACTTTCCATAGTAAAAACATTTAGGTATTTATATATTTATTTATTTGAATTATTGGGTTTTTTTCTGAAGATTTGACCGATCATGTTCCCTTGTAATTCTTGAATGATGGATGTGGGAACAATTCTTCATTCTGCATTCTTACCCAGTCATTTTCTGTCAAGTCTGCATAGAAGTTTTCTTCTTATTTGA
This sequence comes from Edolisoma coerulescens, assembly GCA_013397115.1. Lineage (NCBI taxonomy): Eukaryota > Metazoa > Chordata > Aves > Passeriformes > Campephagidae > Edolisoma > Edolisoma coerulescens. Next base: position 15,244 of record VWZW01005327.1, on the reverse strand, counting down.
TATGAAACAAATCGGTCGCTGACATTGAATATTTTGAAGATTTGGGGGGTTTTGTTTTGGTTTTTTACTTCTAGGATACTACTACGAAAGCACGTAAATTTGTATGCATTGTACGTGCGCTTTCTAAAGATCGACTCTGCAGAAAAATGATTCTGTAGCTTTGTAACAAAATCTTTAAATATCCTGAAACTTCTGTTATCTGGTCTTGCCTAGTCCAAATGAGTGTCTCTAATGAGGATCCCCCAGCCCTGCCCTTGCCCCACCAGTAGCTGCTCGCCTGGCTGAGCCAGAAGAATCTCTTTTTCTCCTGGCTGCTCCAAACCTAAAACACTGCTCTGTAGGACTCATACTTCTGTACTATACCTACGTGGTTTTCTTTGTCAGGCAACAAGCTGCTTCTGTCATCTGCTAGGAATAAAAAATACCCAAACCCTTTTTGGCAGAACCCGTGAGACTCTACTTACCGAGTCACTCGAAGTTTCTCCCTCTTTTCTTAGGTCTCAGAGGCTTTGAAGAGAGGGGTTCCTGCTCTCTTTAAATGCAGTGACCACCTCTGTCAGCCCTATAAGCTGGGAGGGGAGGGGAGTGAGAGTTTCAGGGATCTGAGCAATGCCATTGCTATCACCAAGCTGAAAATAACCTCTGACAAAAGCCTGGCATTTTGTTCCCTTATGTCCACTTGTGAGTAGGTGGACAACAATGCAGCCCCTCGGATTACACCTAAAAGACATTCCTGACTGCAGCCTAACAGATCAGAAATAAAGATTAAAAAGTTTTAGAGTTGTTCTACTGCATTGCTTAAATGTGAATCATAAAATAACAGTCCCTGAAATGAGGGTTTAGTTATTAATGGCCACATTGCCAAAAGTAATTAACCAAAATAATTGCTAATAATAATAATAATAATAAAACCTGTTTGTAGCAGGTTTTATTAAGTTAGGAAACTGGAAAACAACAGTTTTAAACTAAATAGCATTTCATTCTGCAGTTCATGGTTTGATAGATGCAACTAGTTTGTTTTCTAGGATACAGAGAATTAAGCTTTTAACTCAAATCTTTCCTTTTTTACTGGTTTTAGGCATTAAGATGGGTAGCTAACATGTATAATATTTAGCCTGTGTAATTATTGCAGTTATATTTGCCATGCCTGACTGAGCCCCTTGGAAATGGATGAGGCTGCAGGTGTGTTAAAGATGTGGGCAGTAAAGTATGAAGCAGTTTTTAACAGGGCTTTATTTTAAGGGCTTTAAATGTTTAGAAGCTAATTCTCACTTTCTGAACAGATGCCTGAATTTAACAACTTTGTTCAGGATCATGGACTTTGCTGTGTATGAAAGGGCCCATTCCAGGGGTTAAACACCAGAACTCTCAACCTGAAAGTCTCAACTTGGGGACTTTCATGGACGTGTAAGAAAATTAGATACCTAATCCACATCTGACTTTAGGATTTAGGGGTCTGTTAGCTGAGGCTGCTAAGAAACTCTTAGCAACCTATAATTCTGTTTACTGTTGAGTCTGACAAGGATTTTGTAATGCAGAGACAGGTCCTTGGTGTAAAATTGAAGGACTGTTTTTTCCTAAGCAGAGGAGCTGGACTCCATCTCTTCTTGGTCATTCTCCCCAGATAGTTAATGGAACTGTTCTATGTCAGATAAGGCCAAATGCAGAGAGGACAGGGCAGTGTGTGTGGTATGAGGGCTCCTGGTAAGAGGGCAGCAAGGAGGGGTTGGGGCAGGCCCAAGCTCCCTGTTGGAGTATATGGGAATCACTGAGAAGCTTCTAAAATCTTTGTGTTTGCACCCTTAGTGACTTATGTTAGGACCCCTGATGTATGAGAGAGATGAACCTTCTCTAATCTTCACTCATGTTTTATAGATCATGTCCTTGGATGGATCTGCACCATAACCAACTGCAGGGAACTCTGCAGAGAAAGGTTTTGCCCCCAAATGTAATCATTTTCCCTTTGGTTTGGGCAGAGTATTTAAGGGGAAAATGCAGGTGAACAACCTTTAGTTTTCCTGGTGTTTGGTGCTGCTTAATTTCTGTGCTACTGTGTGCCCCTGTAAGGATTGTTGAAAGGCTCTTTACAGCTCCAGGGAACAGCTGGATCCATACAGGTTAGTTGGGATTACCTGTAATTCTGGGTCAGCTGTGGTTAGCAGGACCTGGGACTGGAAGACAAGACTCAAGATCTGTGACTGGAGTTGCACATGCACGAACTGGAGTGAGAGTGTAGAGTTTTCTGTAAATCAAAGGCAGGGATTAAAAAACCCTGCCTGAGAGCTGGAACACAGCGACTCAAAAGCAAAGCCAGCCTGGGCATCAGAGGGACCTTCAGAGCACATCAGGTACTCAGGGCACAGTCCAGGGCAGGTGAGGCAGGTGGGAAGAGCAGGCAGCTGGGCTATCAGAGACAAATGCAGGTGTTCCAGGGCATGAGACCCTTGGAGCAGAGAAAGCAGCAGCTTTTCAGCCTGCAAAAGGAGCACACAGGAAGAAAAGTGCTCGTGAAAAAGCAACTGCAGTGTGTCAGGAGCCAAGGGACACTGGACAGCGAGTCAGAAAATATGCTCAGCTTTCCAAAACAGCATCATGTGTGAGAAGACCATTTCACCAAGCCTAATTACTGTAGTTTCTAAGTCTGTCAGCTGTGGTGTTCAAAAATGGAAGGGGTGGTTTGTTTCCATTGAGTAATTCAAGTTTCTAAAACCTTTGCCTTTATAGCTCCAGAACGAAACTGATAGCAGGTGCGAGCACGATCCGTTATCTCTTTGGAGAAAAAAAAGCTATTCCAGTGCTCTAGTGAGAATTCTTCCCTCTTCCAGCTTTTATTCTTCTTTCCCCCTCATTTAGGAATATTTCAATAGTGATCCTATTCTGTCAGGTGTATTTTGTATTAGAACTTTGCATGACTAAAGAGCAGACAAGTTTGTTTTACTGTGGTAGCTGTTTAAATTATGGGTTTTTTATGCTGTCCAAGCCTGAATCTTGGGCTTTGCTCCATTTCTCCTACCCTAGTTTGGCCTGCCAGGCACATTTCACCTGGGAAAGCAGATACACTGTATTTTTATTTAATTTGTTGGCTATTACTTGTTATCTGAGTGTGAACTGTATGAGGAGTCTTCATCTTTCTTCCTTCAGTGTGTAAGAGACACTGCTGCACATATTTAAATACAAGTGGTTTGATTTACCCTGTTTAAAATTTCTGTGACATTTGGACACACTTTCCTGAATGCTCCAGGGTGATATCTTACTTCCTAACTGTTTTGTTCTAACTAGTTTTTAGGAGCTGTAACATCTATTGATAAGAGTTCAGAAGGCACACTGAGTTACTTAATTCACTTTTTCAGGAAATACCATTTCCCCCCCTTCTTTCAGAACACAGCAACACCTGCCTGACAAAAAATGAATGAAGAGATGCTAATGAATATATAATGTATTACTTGGGTAATCTAATCTGATCAAACAGAAAAAGTCAGTGTAGAGTTTTATGTAAATTTAATCTGAACAAATCGATTTAAAAATACAGTATAAATAATTCTTAACTTATAAAAACATTGATTAAGAAAATTTGGGGGTTTTTTTGTGCTTCTTACTAACTTTACAAAAGAGCATTATTAAACACAGAAGCAAAACATTTTAACTATGGCCTTTTTGTTAAGACATAAAATATGTACACACTCACAGTACTTTTTTTTGGTGCAAAACATGTACTGACTGATAGACTGTACCTTTCTGTACAAAGACAATTTCAGCTTACTTTGCATAGAAGAAATCAACACACACTCACAAAAAACCCCACTAGATACATAACTTTGTTGTTAAAATACTTCAGCTAAGCCTTTTGGAAAAATTAATTAGGCATTAACTTTCTCATTAAAGAGTCAGTTTTATTTTCTAAAGCATTAATTAAGGCTATTCCAGCATTGAGGTCTTGGCAATACATGTCCAAACCATCGTCCATCATACAATGCCAGATGTGTGCAGTGTGTTAGCAGTAATTTTGCCTGCTAACACAGTCAGAAATTCCCTATCCCAAAATTAGTCTTCTGAAACTTCAAGTTTTCGTTGAGGAATATATAGAGTTCCTTGAGAAATTCTCTGGGTGCCAGCTGGGTTTGCAGAAAGTGAAGGTTCTGTGTTTGGCCCTCCTGGTGTGCGGAAAAAGTTTTCTGTAACTGCCTGAGGCTCCTGAGGTTCCTTTGGAGCAGAAGGCTAAAGAGAAAAGAGAAAGTTACTTTCATTTATGGGGGAATAAAAAGTAAATTCTACTTCTAAGATTCTGCAGGATGTTAGCAAACTCTTTTTTTTTTTCCCCTGAAATTAAAAAACTTATCTTTTTACTGAGGATATACCTGCATTCCTTGATATATATATATAAATACATAAAAATATGGTTTCTCTAATCCCCTTCTTTTTTAAAACAAACAGATACTAGGCAATACAGTATTACATAAAATATACAGAGAAACTTCCCGTGGGAAAAAAGTATTTTAAATCCTTTATTAATAAACACAAGAACTTGAGAGTAGATTAGGGAAGTAACAAGAAGGAAAGAAAAAGTAACAAATGGACAATTTGTTAATAAGCACAGTCTCAGATCTACGTAAAATCCTCCCTCTACAACAGTTGTCTCTTCACATCTTGTCATCTTCCAGCTGGCTCCACTTCCACCACAAATAAGTCACTTATCTTCCTTGCTAACCTCTCATTTCTACTGTACCTTCACTGCTAGCTCTTTTTGGGCAGTGCTGATTTCTAAAGATCAAAAAGAAATGTCTATTTATAAATTTTACCTGCTGTAAGGGAACTACTGCACCGTACTTCCCACTCAACCCACCATGGTCAAGTTGCAATGTATTTCAACTCACCTTCCCTTCTTGCACATTTGTGCTCCCTGAGCTATGGCTGATACTTTCTGATTGGGAAGAGACTGGCATGTGCTGAAGAACAGGATTTGCAGGAACTTGCACACCAGCAGGTATTAGTCCTATGTGTTGCAGCATAAAGTTCAGAGCTGAAGAGCTTGGATTTGGGGCAGAACTGGTGCTGCTTGAATTGAGGCAGGAGTTGCTCAGTACAGGTGCAGCAGCTATGGAATTTGGTGACAGCATTATGTTCAAGGGTGTTATATGAAAAGCAGGAATATTGACTGTTTGCAGTTCTGAGGCTGGCATTGGAATGACACCTGAAACAGAAACATCAAGTGTTGAAGGGGATTAGGACAAACTGGCCCCAGCCCCTCGAGCCAGCCCCCCGTGCCTGTTTCCCTGGCCACTGACCCGTGATGGGAGAGCTGTAGGCTGTGTGCTGCAGCGAGCACACCCCAGCCTTCTCTTTATTGGAGCACTCTGCCTTGTTGCCATGGGTGCAGTGAGTCAGAGGAATGAGATAACCAGACGGGAAAAAAGTCTGAGAAAGAAAGAGACAGCACACTTTTAGCCCAAACATGTAATAAGCAAACCCCAAATGTCTTCTCCAAAGCTGCAGCCCCCCCTTGCCTTGCTCTTATTCTTTATCCTCCATGTTGCCAGGATCCCATATCCCATGCCTGTACTACTTTCTGTCTGAAATGAGACACAACAGACTCAAGGACATGCTCTTTCAAGTAAAACCACACAGAAGTCAGCTGGCTGCATTTCCAGTTGATATTCTTGGTGGGGAACTGGAAATCCACCTGGGATTAACATAGTGCAATTTGACTAGATGGAAAAGAAATCCTGATACTGAATACTTTTTTTCCAGAAGAAACATCCTGGACCCAGTAATCATCACATCACCTCATTCTTGGATTGTGTTTTTCATAAAACAAATATTGGAGGACAAAACTTTTGCACTTACACGTTCTGTTTTTGTCAACAGAACTGTTCTTTACCCAGGTTCTCCACAGCAATCAGTCCTAACTGCAGAATACTGAATTTTACTGATGAAGAGAGTTTAGTGTGATTCTGTTTCTAAGTATTTGACAGTAAGTATGCAAACAAAGGACTGGGGATGTAAGGGATCTCAACATTGCCCTCAGCTCCTTAGTGTGACCTTCATTCCAATGGAAGCCTGAAAGCCTCTTTATGTCCTCTTATTTGTGTACTTAATGCAGAAACAGGAATCCTACATTCCTACAAAATAAGGTTTTAAAAGCACACTAAAAAGAATTCAACCAAAGACAACCTATGTAGGGGTAGATTGTTATAGTATTGTTTCTTTTGCAAAGACTCCAAGCAGTGTTTTCCCAGGGAATGGCAAGACAAATCTTACCTCAGGAGCAGGAATGGCAAATGCCACAGGTATGTCTTGTTTTGTTTTGATTTTATCTTCATCTTCTGGAATATTTTCTTTTGTACATCGGTCACAGCAACTTGCCATGTTTTGATCTACTGTTTTGGTTTCATTCTGTCTCTCTTCCTGGACATTGCCCATTTGATGATTGGTTTGTGAGCTATTGGAAGGTGGTTTTTCATTCTTAGTGGATTCTCCCTTTGAAAAAAAGTACATACAAAAAGAAAGGCAGGTGTTGTAAGGCTTAACATTCTCAATTACAGCCCTACAGTGATATTTATACATTTTTTTTTTAATTGGAAAGCAAGGTTTTTACTTCCTCCTCATTCCCAAGTTTGTGCTATAAAAATTCCTGGTCACTGGGATAGCCAGGTCCATGGAACCTCTTGTTCCTTCCCAGCTACTGGATGTCTGATAGCATGTGCTGTCATAGCACACCCATAACATACGATGACTGTTTCAGCAAGCCAAATTTACAGCAGATTTGTAATTTACAGAGATGCTAAAACAATCAGCAGCTGAGGAGTAGAAAGCAATCCAGCCCCAGTCTCTCCATATACATCAAGTTTATCTGAACCTCTTATTCTCTTCATGTGCTGTTCTAACCCAACACTGGGTGGAAATATTTAGAAGGTATCAGGATTTTGGGACGTTCCCTGTCCAGTGACTTTTATATGCCCACTTTCCCTCCTAACACCTCTAAAGCCAAGAATGGATACCAGCAAGTTTATAGAATCCTAGAATTCAAGGGACCTGGAAGATCACCTCCTTCCAACCTCGCTCTCAACCTGACCTACTCCAGAATCATGTACAAATAGGTAAGTTTTGACGTGGTGTTTTGGGAGTTGTTTTATTTTCACTGCACCTGTACACTTTTAGATCTTTTTAGATACAAACCCCAGCCCCTCAAACATCAGCAAGCACAGCAAATGAACACCATTTCTTCAAGCCTGATGTTATTTAAAACACCTACACTCACTGGCAAGCTCCCACATCACTTTGAAAATGAGTAGGTGGCAACATCACTAAGCTATAAAATGGCATTTTAAAACTAATTTAACTTACCGAAGAAGTATCAAGGCTTTCCTCATCACTTTTACGCCTTTTAATTAAATTATTCTCTGGTAATGCTTGTGATCTTTTAAGGCACCGCTGAGATGAAGTTTCTGATTTCGTTTCGGGTCTTTCTTCAGCTGCCAAGGACTTTGTTGGCTCCTCCGTACCTCTCTGAGCGTCCCCTTCCTCAGTAATTATCTTATTTAATACTTTGGAATCATTACTCTTAATTCCAGTTACGTTAGCACAGGGCAGAGGCTGCAACATGAAGCCTGGGCTGTAGGTTGTCACAGTGTGGGCTTGGGAAGGGTGCAGATATATTGCATATGAAACCCCAGACTGAGGATGAGGTAGGATGACTGGTGACACGGAGCTGTGGCTCGCAGGGCACACCCCGAGGGGCTGGCTCAGAGCTGGCTGCTGGGAGGGCTCAGGCTTGGGGGCAGCCTCAGGCGAGGACAGGGCACGTTTTATTTGCATCTCTTCTGCTGTCCTTAAGCAAAGAACAAACAAACAAAAGCCCAAACATATTTTAATTGCTTCATGCAGAAATGAATGCCCTGACAAATTATCTTCTGTAATACGGAGAGTTAACATGAACTTGTACTTCTCAATCCACTAAAGAGAAAAGAAATGAAAAAATAGCCTGCAGTACTAGGGGTTAGTGGTTTTTGCAGGCTATTGCCCCACTCAAACTGATCAGAACTTTAACTTAATGGCCAGTGACATCATAAAGCTCCTCACCTTTAAACTTATGCAAACTTACTTGGATTGTCCTTCTAGCTGATGTTTAGTGATTGCTGGAAACTGAGCTACTGTATTTGGGAAAACTGGTAAACTTTGACAAGTACCTGGTTGGAGGAGAAAAACAAATCAAAACTGTTAGTACATCAAATTCTGAAGTTAAAATTTAACTTTAATTTGAGGAGACTGCATTATGTAGTGTAACATACACATGTAATAAGACAACTTATCCTCAAACTCAGCCCAGATTTGATTTGATCAACTGGACATCAGCTTACATCAAACAAATTTTAAAGGCCCCAAAGAGGATCTCTAGCAAGAACATGAATGTTGACAGGTAATTTTCTGGCCATTTTTTGGAATACAGAACTGCTTAGATAGTATGAGCCAAAGCAGAGTTTCTACAACAAACCAGGTTCAGAGAAGATCCAATATTCAGAGAGTCAGTGATTCTGCACAAACAGAAGGTTTGTAGCCATTTCTATATTTTTGACAGTTCTTAAGATGTGTTTTTTGAAAGGAGACACCACCCACACATCTGCATGTCTCGTGAGAAGAGGGCAAGCCCAAATATTTAGTGCAATATTTTGTTTTCTTCTGACTCAAAAACAAAGACAAAGAAGTTTTGAAAAGAAAAATTAGAAAAAGATACATACTGGCACTTATTTTAACTGGACTGGTTGGAGCAGACTGTATCTTCCTTCTGTCGTTTTCTATAGTCTTAACTAATTTTATTAGAGATGAATGCCGAGTGAAGTTTTGCTTTCCTTTTGAAGGAAAAAGGGCTTTTGAGCACTGCTCTTTGGAAGGGATGGATTCTGAAATAGGTGGGGAACAGGTTGTAGAAGTTGCTTCAAGTTTTGTATCTGAAAAAGAGAAAACAAAGGAGAAAATACATATCATATGCAGATTCAGTAATAAAAAGCAATTATTTGAGCCTGGCTTATAATTCTTGAAGTATCAGCAGCAGCAAGCACAGAAATTCAAGAATCTCAACATGTGAACATCCACTGTGTGCAAATAGATACAGGATGCTGTGCTGTTAAGGACAGTGAGGTGACTAGTAAAAGATTTTCTGCTTAGTTATTCTGTCTTTTGGCCAAAAAACTCTAATAGAGAAAACAAAGAAACAACTGATATCATCAGCAGAACAAAAGGAAATGACACATACACCTACCTTGAGTATTTGGCAAGACCTCAGGTCCTGTCCACTTGAATGCTGGTTTTCTACCTCTCTCCTCTGTAACATGAACTTTTTTTATAAGCTTGAGGCTGCTGAGAACATTTGCTATGTCATAAAGTCTTCTAATTTTAGCTGAAATAAAAAAAAAAAAAGTAAAGCATAGCAATTGCAATTAACAAGTTAGCATGTATCAGATAAAGAAATGTTGTAACACCCTTTGAGCAGCTAAAAGGAAAAAGCTTTAAAAAAAATTACAAGAAAATTTTTGTGGGACAGGTACTTATACAACGAAATAACATCGTGATACAAAGTTTACATGTAAAACAGAATGACAGATACAGATCTAGTAGACACTGCAAAGTTTGTTATGCTAAATATGGAAAAAAGAACGTTTTCAAAACAAGTTAATTTCTGTGCAATGATCAAACCTATACAAATCCTGTAGTAAAAATAAGTAGATTAAAAGGCAGGTACACACATGCAGTGGCAAACGTGGGAACTGGAGGGAAGAAAGACACTACAATCCAACAGGATAATAATCCTGCATGCCTTCACTGTCTCTAGGTTGAGCTATTAGGGAAAAGTTTTAGGCAGAAGTCAATCTACAAGTGAGTCCTAGAGCAAACTGAACGTGCTTGGGCCAAAACTGATACTGAAAATTTAAAGTCTAGCAAGTCATGGAATTTAGGACTGTGCTTCATGACCAAGAATGTGGTAAAACATGGGATTGATACCTGAAATACAGGCAGATGGATGGAACGCCCCAAAAATGCTTTTAGTGTGAGACAGGCTCTTCTTATGGAAGAATAAAAGCAAGCAAAAAACCCCTACTGAGTAGCCATCCACCCTCTCTATGTTGCTGTGAGGCAGTGGAAAGGAAATCCTGAACTGAAACCAGCAAGGATCAGTATTTGCATTTTGTGGATACAATTCCACAAAAACAAACAAACAAACAACCCCCCAAAAAAACCCAAACAAGCAAAGGAGTCTGAGAATCAAGGAACAGACTAATTTTCAATGAAACCCACAACCACCCCTCAAAAGCAGCACATTTTTAATAATTATATGTGTACTGACCTAGACCTAGAAATACCATTTCATTTGAATGGAGAGGAAGGGGAGGAAGTGTGCAGGGAACTGAGAGAAGGGTAAAAGAATGAAGAAATAATTGGCAGTTAGAACACAGGGTTTCACTTCCTCTGACATGCAAGTTGGTCACAGGACTTTTACAGAATTTCTTTAGATTTCTACCAAGTTAGTTATGTGGCCAGAACACAGATTTTGCATGTCTCTGGGGCATCTTCAGTGAAATGAAGCTGAAAACGTTGACAGGCTGCTTGAGGAAAGAGAAATTGGTCACCAATATGGAGCCTTGTGACACTCCTTCAGGAAGGAGGATTTAATTTTCCTCTTAGGTGGGCATTATGTATCAATGACCAGACATGAATTATAAACTGCAGAAAGTGTTTAGTGAGTTTTTGGAGGGTCAAATAAATATTTGTGACAGGAAAAATAAGACAGTATTTTTCATTATATGAAGTAGTGCTGGAATAATTCATTTAGCTTACACTTGCTGTTGTACTTACTTTTAAACTTGCTTTTATCTAAGTCTTCTAACTGATCTTCTCCAATCAAGATTTTAGCAGCAACTTCAAGGCTCACTATCTGAGGTGTTGATACAAGAAAGAGCATCACAAATTTCTGACTCATCACTCGTAAGGACTTGTATTTCCTGCCATTCAGTGATGCTGCAGCAGACAGGAGAAAGGATTAAAGTATTCAGTGACACACCAGCTACAAACATAAAACACTGAAGAAATTTGTCAGTAATAATAATTGTAAGAACAACACAGAGACTAGGCAGGGCCAATGCTGACTCCAGAATCATGTTTCTACATGACAAGAAACAGATGATTGGGTGGATACCAAGTCTAACTACAAAGAAGAGAGGGTGATGTGTCCCACATATACACTTCCTATTGTCTGACAACTTGTACTCTTAAAGATGCTTAACCCGTAATTAAAATTTCTTCCACGAATCAAAGCTGAATTAATAAAGCAAATTGAGTCATTTATGCTTCAAGTTTCTACAACATTCAATAGTAACTTCTGGTTTCCATAACAATTCAGTGGTAATGGCAATTGGATTATATGTTGGTGTATTTCATAGTTTCACCTGATGTAGAAACAAATTACAAGAATTGAACGAATAAGACAAGTGAAAGAGTGCAGAGCACTTTTTCTCACCACAGTTGTGGTGCCTTTAGGGCAGTACCATCTCAGAAAAAAAAAAGGCAAAAAATTTTTTTTTCCAAGTTCACAGAAATCTATCATTATCAGCACATATTATTCTTGGCATTACAGAGAATTATTACCAGCACGAAATTCCACTCCTGGAAGCTCGACAAAAGACACTTCTGACTGCTCACTTGAGCCAAAAGAACTTGCCATTTCTTCATTTCTTTCACCCTCAGGATCGAATTCATGCTCATACTCTTTTTTCTTGATCATCTGGATTTGCTGTATGTATTTGTTCTCTTCTCCCACTTTTCTCAGGGCCTGCAGGGTCTGGGGGAGGCTGTGGCGCCCGTGCCAGACGTATCTGTTCCTGGCCAGGCGGCTCACCATGTGCAGGCTCTCCAGCACGTTCACAATGTCATAGATGCGCCTGCGCTCCACGTCTGCAGAGGAAAAGATCAACCTGACATCCCTGCTACATAAAATACGCTCACCCATGCGTTACCTGCGGCACGGGTTCCTGTCCTCCCTCTTAACATACTTCTAAACCATTTTTGCCCATTCCATATCACAAAAGTTTCTGAAAATTGTCCTCATAGGTCTTGCCAGCAAGGAAAAGAATTCATTTATGGAAGGACTTGCTGTTTCAGAGTTATACTTGGCTTTCAACATTCCTTAAGAAAGAAAACTTACTGTTGCCAGAAGAGCCATTACATGGATTTCAATCCAGCTTTAGAAAAAACAGAGCATTTTTAATTATTCACTGCATTGATTTTAGACTGTGTCCTTAATAACCTTGGAAACTCATGGTAGGAAACTGTTTTATAACTTCTTTTTATGTTATTTTATTAGCACCCTCTTCTCATTTGTCTGATAAATTCTTGGTTTTGACCAGACATTTTCTAAAAGAGATGTCCTTTTCTACAAAGTATAAAAAAATGTAAATCATACTGCTTTAAAATTTTTATAACTATTATATACTATTAATAGTATATAAGCTGTAGAATACTGTAACTCCATAGCCTTTTGATTTAAAAAAGCTTCAGCTTGATGTTAGAAACACAGACTCTGCAGAAATCATTGGTGCAATATAAAAATAGTGATATAAAATGAGAAAGTTAAGTTATCATTAAGAACAGAAAGCAGCTTCTGGCTTTGATGTCGTGATCGGACAGGAAGCCGTGGGCTCAGTCTGAGAAATGCTAGTTCCTGCTGCAAAAATCTAACCACTAATTTTAGTCATCATCTCTGAATCCAAAAAACTGCAACTGGTTATTTGTGATATCAGCAATAATGTAGATGTTTAATATGAAACAGAATCCAGTTTCTCAGTTCAGTTGACTGAGGAAACAGCAGCATTTTAAAAAGAATTGCTCTAGGAATGAGGAGTTTAAAACTGGGTTTAAATAAGTTTGAGAGAACAGAGTAAGCATCCAAAATTGTATGGAGCAAAAATGTACTAACAAAAATGGCAGGTTATTGGCAAATTTGCATGAAGAAATATTTAATAGGATGAACACCAACTTACGTAGCTCTTCAGTGACTTCATCAAGGCAAATATAACTTTTCTGTGAAGGGCTGGGGTAATCAGGATATCGAGCTAAGAATTTATGACACAGTAATCCAAGACTTTTCTCTTTGCGACTTGGCTGAGACTTTTCATATTCATCCCCCAATATGTGCTCCTACATGGGAATAAGGAAAAGAGAATGTGAGATTTTTGACATTATGTAAACACAGATATTTAACAGCTTTGTAGTGAGCACTGTCAAAGGGCCAGCGTTCTCCCTTTGTCCTCAGCAGCTGTGAAATAAAACCAGAACATTACCTGCTGCATGTAACTAGTCAATATCCTTACTTAATTTGGTAAATGCTCCAAAATCAAAACTTAAAAAAAAAGATGTGTTATGTCAATGTATAATTTTTATACTAAATAAACAGCTTTCAGCCAACTTAAAAAAAAAGGAAAAAATAAATACAGACAACTATACAACATACCTGCAAACAGTGTTTTGTCTGTAGGACCTCACTTGAACTGTCTGACAGTTGCCTTCTCTGTTCTCTGCTCCTAATCTCAGGACTGGCTGCACTAATCAGCATTTTCAGGTTGGAAGTAGGTGTCCATGGATCTGCTGGAGGGGTTTCCTTTGGTTTTGGGGGTGTGGTTAGAGGCTGACAGTCAGGCTGTCGCTCTGTCAGTACCAACTGTGAGGTAGCTGCTTGTTTCAAAGGGGTTTTCAGTACGTTTTTGCATGGCTCAGACTGCTCATTTTCCTATAGACCAAGGAAAAGAACAACGGTGATATTAAAAAGCAGGTGCACCACGATCCATTTATCAATAACAGTCAAAGGGGGATAGAGATCTAAGGCATTTTTTGGGTAGCTCCGAGTCAAGGGTTCCAGTCCTACTCTGAACCAATGAGCCCCTTCCTTGAAACCATTTCTGTGCCTGTAGCTTAAGGCTCGGGGCCCGTGGCATTTATTCCTCGGGTAATTTTCCTTTTCTTTCCTCTGAGGAAAGTACAATCAGAACGTATGTTAATGCATAGCAGAGAGCTATAAGTAATGGCTGAAACATGTCATGACCTGGGTGCGGGTGTGATGCTCCTTATAAATTCATGTTGGGCTAAATGGACACCAGCTCACATGTCAGGGAACTCTTATCCTGTATCATATAATCGCCTAAATTCCGGCGACCAGCCCCGTACATAGTAGCCATAGAAGCGTTGGCTAACAAGCTCTTAACTTTTACAGCGAACTTTGAAAAGCTCCCAACTCTCGCAACAAACTTCGGAGCGGAGGAAGGGGTGCAATGTGATGGCGGGGCTTGCCGAGACAGAACAAGAGAGGAGAGGACAAAGACGGGAAAGCGAAGGGAAGGGATGCCCGGGCGGCCCGGATCAGGGGCCCACAGGAGCTCGGGACCGATCCGCTTCCTTGTAGCTTCCCTCGTATTCCCCCGGCACTTTTCGCGCCGTGCGCCCGCGCATGCGCGGTCAGCCCCGCAGAGCCCTCCAAGGAATGGGTTTGGGGTCTGAGGTGCTCCTGGAGCCCCTTCCAGTGAGGTGCCCGGGCTTCCAGGCAGGCTGGCGAGCCTGGAATCGCGAGGGAAGCGCGCTCGGCCCAGCGCCGCCCCACCTCCGCGGGACCCTCTTCCAATCGCAACTTCCCTGTCACAGCACCACAGAATGCCTGAGAGGAACACCCTTTAAACATCATTATACCTGCTCCTCCACACACCTTCTATTAAGGAAAAAAACAAAGAGGAAAGCGGAGCCCGGAAGAAGAAGTGTTCTTTACGGACTCGGTGGATAGAAGTCCTGAGAGATGAAGCTTCAGGAACTTTTGTTAAGGACAGAAATTACAGTGAAGGTAAAACGCTCTCGGTTTCTGCCATCCCGCGGTTTCTACGCGCGATCGTTCCGATCGAAGCGGTTTCACCCCCAGGGGGGCTGAGCGCGGGCAGCGGGGCTGTCACCGCCCCTCGGGAAGCGGCAGCCCTGGGGCTCGGC
>VWZW01005316.1:0-13485 GCA_013397115.1 Edolisoma coerulescens | reverse complement strand
CAAACAGTGTTAAAATGAAAATATATAAGCAAGTGTTTAATTGAAAGCTTTCAAGGTTCACAATATGGCAATATGCTCACATGATAGAGTATTTCTAAATTTTTTATAAGGTTAGTTAATTAGTATAACTGTCAAATATTGTCCAGTTAGAAGAGCATTTGGTTAAGTAACTTCCCCCCCAGCGTCTGCCCCACTGGAGCCCCCCCACCAATCTTTTAGCCCTACACTTCATTGTGTCTACAATGTGTGGTGTAAAACAAAGTGTCCTTGCTAGACTAAAAGCAAGACTAAACAGAATNAATGTGTGGTGTAAAACAAAGTGTCCTTGCTAGACTAAAAGCAAGACTAAACAGAATTCCAAGAACTTAAGGGTTTGTTAAACTACGAGAGAGAGCAAGAAAAGTACTAGAAGTTATAACTACGTATTAACAGTCTACAAAGTGACAAATGTATGAAAAATATATAAAAAGATAAAAATCTTTAGGTATCACAAGAAACACCAAAGCACTAGCGGGAGTTTCTGTTAATTCTGCAGAAGCTACAAAATGGTGAAAATATTCTTTTATGTCTTATGGTTCTGATTCAGAAGAGAGAACAAGTCACCTCCTCATTTTTAGATTACTTCTGCATTGTGGCCAGGGTGAGTGCAGAAACTCAACAACCTGTTTCGAACACCTTGAGTTTATGGAATGCTTCCAGGCCCTTCACAGCAGAACTAGTTTCCTGCTCCCATTTCACATGGGTCACATTGCTCAGCATCCTCAGGTTTATGAGGCAGTAAAACAGTGCTTCAAACCCCATTTTCTGCTTCACTCTTTTAACAATGTCATTCTTTTCTACAGCTCTCTGCTTTAGGTCCCCTTTTCAAACGCTAGTTTGCTCCCCACATTCAAAACCCTGCAGAGGCTTGGGAAGTTGGATGTCACTCTCAGTTCACAAAGCCTCTTCCCTGTGTACAATCAAACAAATTATGTTGCATTTTCTCCCATGCCACTCCTTGCTTCCAGTGGAATTTATGTCACTCCTTTCAGAAATGAGGTGGGTGGGAGGAAGGGGAGCCCAGATACCGGCTGCCATGTAAAATAGTTGGGGACCTCCTGGCAGTAAGTTGTTCTCATTTTGTTATGAAAAGTAAAGCAATGGGTTCCATAACTGGTTCATCCTTTTAAAAAAGGGTCAACAGAGGCATTTGAAGGCATGTGGGACTTCCAGACTAGGAGATGCAGGAGGAGACCAAGGCTGTAAGGACATCCTTCTGGATTTTCAAAATAGACAAGGCAGTTTCACCTTCTGCTTGTTAGTTGAAAAAAAAGGGAGATGGACACTCCCATAACTATATATACTATAGGTGTTTGGCTCAGCAATGTTAGGATAGGATCCAAAGGATTTTTGGGGCTGATGGGCTCATATGTACTCTTTATTGCTCTTTAAGATTAGACAACTGATACTACAGCCACCTAACCCTCATGCATGCAGCTTAGCTTTGATGGCTATTGACCTCTGTAGTAGTTTACCAGCCACCTCGTTCTAGTGCTTCTAGAAAGCCCAGAGACATCCACATCTGAAGGTACCTAAACACATTTGGCAGTCCAGTTCCAAGTTTAACTAGCTCAATGGCAGTATTTGACACCTGAATCTTTTATTATACCACTTTTTACACATTGAAGAGCAGAATAATTACTGCCAGGCATTCAATTATTCCTTTCTTTAACAAGACAGTTCTTGCATCAGAAGGCAGTATTAATCCTTCTGTCTCTTCTTGTGTTGATGTACTTTACCGTCTACAGTTGAAAAGTCCATAAAAGAGCCAAACTTCGCTGTGGGAAAAAAGAAAAAAAAATAGTGTTGAAATAGAAGTGTTAAAAGAGGAGCAAATAAAACTGTAAGGATAATTACCTTGAAGTATTTTAACCTATTTTAAAAGGTAATAAATAGGGTATTCACACATATCTGCCAAGGACTTCCATATTCTTCCGTGATGAAAGGTAGAATATAAACCAGTGCTGCCAATGTTATTATGATAATATGATAATCTTATGTCCTTCGGTAACTTCTTGCAATTAACTGTTTGTGGTATGAAGTATTTTTTGTAATCAAGTTCCATGAAAGAGTTTTCCACCAAGATTGTTTTTTGTTTTGTTTTGTTTTAGTTTAAGTCATTCAAACATTTCAATAAATAAATTGTATAAGTGTACATACACCTAGCAATTTTTCCCAAAAATCTTTTCCGTAGAGAAGCTCTGCCTCCAGCACATACCTATTACCAACCTCAGCAAGTTGTCACATTGGTGCTGGTTTTCTTTCTCAGAATCCATCTGCTCTTTATATGCACCCAATTAGAAGAAAAAAGCCTTTCCAGGCAAACCTGCAATTCGCCTCGGTGTGCGACAGTGCTGTTCTCAGGCAGCTCATCTACAAACAGTCTAATGGAACACTTTTATGGAACTGCTCCTAAAGAGCTGACAGTGCCCAGGTACTGCCAGCCAGGAAAGCAATGGATCAGACACATTATTTTAAAGCTCCAATATATTCTAAGACCCATGCAGGAGAACATGCCTCTGTTAACCCTGCTGTGCCAGAGCTGAAACCATGAGCCCTGGGGGGCTCCAGCTGTGTCTCCCACTGTCATCCTTTGCTGTGGGAGAGGAAGCAAAAGCCTGCCTCTGGTCTGGTCCCACCTGCTCCAAGCATTGCCCCAAAGAGAAGGGCTGCACCATCCCCATGGAAGATGATGGAAGCTGCTGGCTGTGCTGCAGTTTACAGATGCAGAGCTAGCAGAACCAGGGGACAACCTGCAGAGCGTCACAGCCAACAGCACAGACCTGAACCCTGACAAATCAGCATTATTCACATTACAAAGCCAACTCTAATATTTTCTTTTGCACTAGAAGAGAGTGGTCCTGGAGAAAATTAAATTCGTTCCAGAGATTGTGTTCCCAACATGTAATTTCAAGAGTTTACCTGTGCAACTCACTTGCAGGACATGATTTTAGGTACTGCTGGGAACCCTTTGGGTGCAGTAACATTACATTTATTGATTCTGTAGTTACGGTCATCTAATTTTTGTTTTGCCTTACTCTGTGACTGGGCTGACAGGATTTTATTGTGCATCAGCACTGGAGCATGACACCATTAATCTCCTGGCTGTGCCAGTATCTTTCAGCCCACTTTGCTAGCAGATACTGCAAAAAATTATTTCCAAAATCTATTTTAACCCACTCATTACCTGCAAAACCAATTGGTCATCTGAGGTCACCGGGCTGCATTTTGCTGTGACACAGCACAGACCAGGCTGTCAGTGCCATTTGCTGCACCACCAAAGCAGCTAAAACCAGAAAATGATGACCTTTTTTTCCAAGCAATCTGAGGAATGTCATTTACTGAATTCTTAAAAAAAAAAAAAAAAAATGCTTTGAGGGGTCTCAACCTCTGTGTTTTGGGGTTGTGTTTCAGGTCATGTCCATGATGGAGTAGGTGATAGGCATTGAAGTAATATAAGGGGACGTGAACGGATATATTCAAACTTTTATTGCAAAAATTGGCACCTTTCAGTCAAAAGCAAGGAGAAATGAGCAAATAAGTGAGATTAAAGTACAGCCAAGCAAATGCAAGATAAAAATAACAGCATGAAAAGCAGCAAGAAGTAGCACAAAGTGTTGTCTCAGTGATGGGATGAAATGTCTTTGAAAGCAAGGAGAGAGTATATGAGATGCATATTAAATTATTGCTACAATTACACTTTAGTAATGATGGACAGAGACAATCCTCTAGTATCTCTCTAAATTTATCCTGTGGGCAAAATAGTTCTTTTTCCTGCTACACAAATGAAGAGTAATTAGTGCTACAAATGCTTGATTTTAATTTCTTACACAAAAGTAAATCAAGAGTGACTGCCTATAAATAATGTTATGCTAATATAAACAGATAAAAGAACAGAAATAAGACAGGATTTTTTTAATATTCATTATTTTTATCTATTTATCTGTTTATTACAAATAAACAGGAAGAAATGTGAACTTGAGATCTTGATTTTTTTTTGCTAAAAACAAGGACAGAAGGCAAATTTGCACATACAAAAGGTAAACAGTGTTGAAAGAGGTCTGAGACTGGATAGGAATGATAAAATGAGTGCAAAGTTTTCATAAATAGACTTGTTTATGTTATTTGTACCAGGACTAGACTTGCTGCATAGAAGAGCTGGGAATTCAGGACTGATGGTCTATCATCTACTGGATAGTCTGAGGAAGATGAAAAACAGGGACAACCCTAACAAAATCAGATACTGCATCTTAAGACAAGGAGGAAGAGTTGATGGAGTAGTTCAGGTCTTATGCCAAAAGGCTGATACAAACTCAGAACCCAGACTTCTAATAACAAAGCTACATCCCATGGATCCCTTGCCAACAATAAACTATGTCAGCCTCAACTTTTCTCAGCCAGTCCAGGCCAGCAATGCTGAGTTCACAGCCTCTTCATGCAAGCTGTCCTACAGCACCATTACTACCAGAATTTTTTCTTAATGCCCAACTCCAATTATTCACTGCTGCAGTTTAAGATTACTATTTCTTATTCTTCTTCCCACAGGCATGGAGAGGTTGCTCCCTACCACGCTGTAATAGCTTTCACAAACCTGGAAACAGTTATATCCTCCTTCAGCCTTCCTATGCAGATAATCCCACTTTGTTTAATCCTTTCCACATAGCGCATGCTCCTTTTCATTTTTTCCTTGAAACTGTCTGCAACTGGTCTGTATTTTTCTTTATGTCTAGTGGCTAAGATTGCATACATTACTGCAGCTGAGGCCTTAGCAATGAGCAGAAAAATAACTTCAGGGCCTTACAAATTGCCTTTCTGTTTATACTTCCACCACCATCTTCACAGTGGCATGGTACTGTTGACACATGTTCAGCATGTGAAACACAGCCAGGCCCTAAAGCTTTTCTTCAGTTATTTGCCATGGTTTGTTGTTACAGATAATTGTACCCACGTGCAGTTGTAGCAGGCTGCTCTGCCTGGAGTGGGAGTAAAAGAGTTGGAACATTTCCCCATTTGCAAAGCTATAATTGGTGAATGGGGCCACTCGTTTCGTTTGGTGTTGAAGAATGCCAAAATCAGCATGAATATCAACCCCAAAGTTAAACATCTGAGGAAGAACAATGGTTTCCCTGAGAGAAACTGGCACAGGTGCAGATATGGCAGACAAAATAGCTGCTAAAGGAATCAACAAGTGATACAACTGGTAACTTAACTAAAGATGCTAAATTGACACACCTGGCCTGGAGATGTAGGTGCAGATTCCTCCCTTTGAGTGGGCATGCCTCTCAAGTTTACCCCTCAAGGCTGAGCAAAATGCTCACTATTTTCTAAATATTATATTCTTTCAGCAATGGGTTTTTCCAGGCATTTTGAGATTAATCTTTTCAAAAATGTTGCCTGGAGCCCACACCTCTGAATGTCAGTGGGAAATCAGAGATCCATCTTAGTTTTTTATTCCATTTTTCAAATGAAACTAAGAAGACATTTTTCACAGAAACAGTTATAATAATTTGTGCTCTATAGATATTATTATGTATAATTAGTATAAAGCTGGTTGATAATTACATCATGATGAATTCACTCCATAATGCAGCTGTGCAGTATCCAAAAAAGTAAGTCAAATGTGGCTAAAATAAATAAATGCCACAGATCTAGATAAGCTGTTCACACTCATTCTTTCTTCATCCACTAGCATGGTCAACAAGCACCTATTCATGGAGAGAAAGAAAACTAAACAGTTACTTTAGCCGTATTTCACAATTCTATGCATTGCAATCTTTAAAAGTTTAAATAGAAATACCTGGCTGTGCCAATCCCCCATAAATGACAGTCTGTCATGGAAATCTCCAGAGCTGAAATTTCACCCTAAGCTGTTGCATCTGGCAAGCTGCATGGTTTAATTGCTGTTAAAACAAGGCCAACAATTTAGCACAAAACAAATTGTGCCTGAAACGGAGACTATTAAATTATATAGTGCAATCAAGAAGGTAACAGTGGCAATACCAAAGACATGTAAAGAACAAAAAATAAAACCACATTAAATACAATGCTGCATTAGTTGTGTCACAGCTAACATTTCTGGCTTCAAGAAGATGGTTCACACTACTCTATCAGCTTACAACTTATCAGTACAAGTTGGAACATATTTGCAGCATAAGAAAAGACTTCCTGGGAACTGAAATTTTTCAATGGCAAAATTTGCAGTGTTCTTTTTCAGCCTTAGGGGCATTTACAAAACAATTCAGCTGGATCTAAGCAAAAACTCCCATTCTTCAAAATTTCTCCTCAGTTTGGTACATGTGATCTGCAGGAGGTGGGTATTCTTCAACACACAGATTTTCTGCCAATTGCTGACCTGAAACACAGGAAATTAAACTGATCTGTCTCCTGGTAGTAAAGATAAATGCCATGTCAGTGCAGATTCTCAAAGGAAAGGCAAATAAGATTGGGGCTTTCTGCCATCTTAAATCATCCTCCTCTCACTACATCTCAGTGTGAAGCTTTTATTAATAGTATCCTGTAGCTTTCTGTAAAAAATTTCATGTGATTCACTGTCCAGTGCAGACAACCTTCGTAACACAACCCTCTCAAAGATGCACGTACGCATCTCTAGTGTAAAAAAGAGATCATCACATCACATTTGAGTCCAATCTTTGAAAAATATTCAGTTCCAATTTAATCCCCCAAAGGAGTGTCAGGTATTCGTAAGAGCTCAGTACCCAACAGCTCACGTCTCATTGTGATGTACATGGTCCAAAAATTCAAGAGAAAGAAATAATACATAACAGCAAACTGTAGAAGTTACAAGGCTGAGGTTGTACTTAATACAGAAAACATCTCACAGAGTTGAAAAAAAATTGGCGTCTACTGTAGATAACTGCACCTGTACTTTGCTTTTTTCGTACTTGCATTTTATAGATTTCTAAATCTAACACACACACACAGAGGCACAAACATTCATGCACCCATGCACACACAAACATAAAACCCACTAATTTACCATGCAGAAGTCACACAACCACTTCTACTATACCAGACTGTCCTGATTCCTTGCCAGGCCCCCATAAATTAAGATATTATAAACATTCTCTTCCATATTGCAAAATCAATTACTGTCATGTTCATCAGTTATCATGGCTCTGAACTCACAAAGTCTGCTTCCATATTCAGTTTATAGAACACATTTCTGTTTCTCTCAAATGATTTTGAGTAATGAGTCATGACAATTGAATACTGCCTGATAATCCTGAAATATATGTTGCTGAAATCAAACCTCAAATCTTCTACTAGAATGCAAATTTTAAAAATCTGATGGCATCCTTTATATCACTTCACAGATAATCTGAAGCCAAAGTCCTTCAAATTACTATAAAATTAGGTCAGTTTAGGACATGAACTCTAGGAATTACATTTACTAAGAGGATTTTGTCATTTGCATGGGCACAGACCATCAGTTAATATTGTAGCAGGTCTTGGGTAAACCCCCCAGAGAGAACCATACTAAATTCAGCTCAAATGAGAAAAACCCAGCTTTACTGCCTGTGAAGCACTTGGAGCTATGTGGAAAATTCATGACTGAATAGACAGGACCAAAAATGAATTGTGGGAGCTTAATGAGCTACCAAATGCTGATTGACCAATCCTCACTAATCAGATGTATCCTCTTTGCCCATTTCAATTATGACGTAATTAACCCACAGTGCAAGAGATTCAATTGTGTTCAAAGTGCATCTGAGCACTCCTCCTAATGAACAAAGCTGTTCCTCAGAAAGCAACACAAAGATGAGATTTTTATACAAGGTGAGCAAGTTAAGTTTTTTTCCACCTTGCACTTTATCAATTTGACTATGAAATTCTTTCCACCTTACTGCATAACTGGCACATTAACTACTCGCATTACTGTCCCTGTAAGTAAGTACGAATGGTCAGTACACTTAAGGTGGATAAAGTTGGCTGAAGAAAGCTACTCAGCAAACAGCTATCAATGTATTCCTGTCAAAGCAGGAAGATAAAAACAGTGAGACCTTGGAAACTGCTACCTGTGGCCTGATAGCATGTGATTTTTAATTTTCATTAAGGACTTGGTTGACAGAATATAAGGTATGTCTAAAACATATTCAAGCAATTTCTGCCTCAGAGGTACTGCCAGTTTGTAGAAAGAGACGGGATGGAGTTGAGTTGCGAGCTGTGAGACATGCCTGCAGAGGCACATGGCAGCACAAAGAAGCACATGGTAACACAAAGGGGCTTGTCTCCGCCTGACCTTGGGGGGAGGAAATGCCACACGGCAGAGCCCTATGGAGAGGAGCCTGCCAGAAGCTGACAGAAGGGTGAATAGCGTGTGATCACCCCATGTAAGGACATTCAGAAAGTGCATTGCTGATGTGGCAATGTGTGATAGGTTGCTTAGTGAAAATTGTCATGTAAGGAAATACTGTGTCTTGAAAAATGTATAAAACCAGGTCGTTCCCTTTGAATAAACGATCCAGATTCCCACGCGGCAAAGTCCATGTTTCAATCACTGACACCAGTTGACTGGAGACAGGATTAGAATTCAAAATTACCTTAACGAGTTGGAAATTTGACAAGAAAGAATAAGATGATCTTCAATATAAGCAAATGCCAGGTATTGTCCTCAGGAGGGAATAATCAGACTCACGATGGACTGAGGGAAAAAACTGACCAGGTGAAGCACCCAGTAATGTACAGGGATAAAGTTTTGCTATACCATGTCTCAAAAATTCCCATCCAGGTAAACTGTAAAGTGTAGCCCCTGTAGTCAAACTCTAATTATCCTATGTTTACCTAAATGAGAACTACCACTACATCCTACATCTGAACCATCTCTACAGTCAGAACATACAGCAGTTAGCTACTCTGATTAAAAAAATATATTTTAAAGGATATTTGCTTGGCATTGTATTAATGATACATCTACTCTGTACAGAGGCAGTAGGACCACTTTTAAATGCATTTTCTTTGAGGAGCAGGAAATAATTCAGGTGAAATAGGCAGTGCAGCACTTCTTCCCTTATTTTTTTTTTAAAGAAAATATTAGTAGTATCAGATCCTTTCTTGCTCATTTCTGTTCAACTCTTGGAATATCAATAAAGCAGCAGTCTTAAGTACCTTACTGAAACATGAATGCAGATGGATCAGAGGACTAACTTCAGATTCATGTTCTTGTAGAAGGGAAATGAGGCATCCAAAGACATCAGCTAATTATTTCGTAGAAAGAATAATTCTAAAAATATTACTTTACTGCAAAATACACCTCCCAATCCAAAGCATATTAATAAAATTGCAGGATTACTGGCCTCAGCTGTTACTGCTGAAGACATAAAGGAAAAATCCCTCACTGAATTTGAGGAAAATCTACACTCTCTATCATTTTTATGATAATTACACATTTTAAATGCAGAAGAATACCTGGCAAACAAGCCTGACTTTTTTTTAAATGTCAACAAAGTAATCAGACTTATAAGCCTGGGCAAGTCAAATTAAAGCTGCTAATTAATTTTAAAGCAGAGGTCTAGCCATATTCTAACCAACTCAGGGGGTTTTCCAAAGTGATCACTGTCTTTCATTACACTTCTTTCTGTATGACAACCCCAAACCCTACCAAACCCATTATTTGTATTGATAGTTTTTGCCTGTTTAATAAATGGCTGATCGTGTTATAGATAAGCAGTTGCTGGAAGAGAAGCAGCGTAACAACCGAGCCATGGACTCACACCAGCAGCGAATCTGACACAGNGAGACAAGCTTCTCTGTGCTCCCATGGCATTCTGCAGGTGCATCCCACAGCCTGTAGCTCAATTCTATCTTATCTCTCCCCACAAAGCAGTGACAAGCATAACAGGGCTGTGTGCTGAAGAGCATCTCTTCCTTTAAATATTTCTTCTCATGCCACTGGCCAATCTCTCCAGGCTAAACGTGTGGTCATATTGGAGGAAAAAGGGTGCTCACTGTTTAGTAGTAAGTGAACTAAAAAGGGCCACTTTCCACGGGATTTGTTTTCTGTGGCCCCTAAATTTTTCCCTGCTGCTTATCCATCTCCCTTTCCTTACCTCTGCTTGCCACGCTTGACAGCATATGCCATGATTATGTGTGTTCTGATGGATCAGCCAACACATGCATGCTGTTTGACTAGCTGGCTGTTGCTTCCTAGAAAGGAAAAGGATCTGAATTATAACTGCCTTTGCCTCACTGGGGAGCTCTAATTTGGGCTTGCATTTTCCATCCTGCCCCCACTCGGCTGGCTCCTGCCAGCAAGAAGAGGATGGCCAAGTCCTTCACATTTCTCACTTCAGTTTTGTCATGGATGAATCCAGCTCCCTTTCTGTGACTAGCTGTCAATTCTTTTCAGTATTCACAAGAAAATAACATCTCTGAACTGGATGGCTGGCTGTCAAAACTGCTCAAAAGTTTAAGAATTATGCAGTGAAAACTAACAGACTGTTAATAGAACCACATATGTATCATTTTACTAAGAGTCAGGCTGATAGTGTGTGTACAACTGCACTTACATGCAAAATCAATGCCTAAAATAGGGGTAAAACATGAGTTTTGGTGACTTTATACATTACCATCTGTCAAACAAGCCAAGAAATCAGCTAGGAGCACACAGTCACCATGTCCATACTGTGAAAATAAAGCTTATTGGCTAAAACTTCAACATGGTTCTACAAACCTTTACCTTTGCAGATTTGCATCTGAGTTCTCCATCATCTTCATTCAAGCACTTACAATTCCCTTCTGTTTTGACATGCAGATTTTTTTCAACCTGGAGCAATTTTTGGAGGCAAAAAATAGCTTTTGTAGACCTGCTTATATGATTTTACACTGTTGAATTGATATTTGCTATGTGGCATGATGATCCTAGCCTAACTTTCAGAGACAATGTATAGCGTTAGCTAAAGGAAAGGGAAAATTCCAAAGATGATCTTGAGGCACAAACGAAGCACAATACACATTTAAATTTTCTTAGAGAATTGCTTTGAAAGGCTTATCCTTTTCTCCATTTCAACAGGTAATTTATTTAACTAGAAGTCTTCTAATAGTAAAGTGTTGCATATTTTGGAACATTTACCAACATTAACTCTTCTGTAGTGTTAATAGCATGGGAGCACACAACGATAAGATTTGAAATATAAATACCAGAAGCTAACAAAAGTACTGAAATACAGTGAAATGTAGCCTAGTGCCTGGGTTGGTGGTTTTATTTCCATAATGTTAATCAGAAACTCTGAAGCCTAGAAAACATTTAATAGTCCTTTAATGTCCATTATGCCAAGTTTGAGATGGAATATGTTTGTGCTTATTGCAATTAAACAATCCTTCATTCTCCACTACTTTATACCTTGCCAAATCACTTCCAATGCAGTATAAAATGATGACAGCTTTCCTCCACTATGCACATAATGACTACATGAGGTGCTCAGAAGAAACTACTGGGTAGTCAGCTTCTCAAATATCTCTTCTTTTTCTAGTTTCTTAGTTCCCACTCACTAACTTCATGTCCACCATTAAATACCAAAAACATTGAATTGATCTTAGCACAAGACTTCAGCCTGTTAAGCTCTGTATTTCTCCAGACCTCACTTCTCTTGGAAGCAGCCAGCATCTCTCACAACCTTGCAGAAGCCCACTGAACACTCAGCTTCTTTGAATCCTTTGAATCAAGCAAGCCTGATTTTAATGCTCCCCCAAAAAAGCTGGTCCTTATAAACATTCCCAGGTGACCAGCGAAAACTCTGGCATTGCGATAATCCTAATGGTAAGAAATCACAGATTTTAATGTTTCAATCAAGAAACTGATGTAAAACATAACAAATTATTTTCTTGACATAAACAAGTAAGAAGTTTTTACTCAGGCAAGAGGCTTTCTTTTTCATTAGGATAGCTTTACCTGCATTGTTATGCCCAAGAAATGCTTTGGAGTAAAACAATAATTCAAATAAATCAATTTCATTCTAGCTTATGAATAATTTATAGGTTACTGTAGCAGGCTCTCTGTCTGCAATGGTGTAAAACAACTCAATAAATGCCCTATTTGCAAAGGGCACTCACGAATGAAGAAGGGGAAGTCATGCTGCTTTTGGTGTTAAATAATGCTGAAACCAGTTTAACTCATCAATCCCGAAGTTAAACATCCTGATAGTGAGATGAAGATGTGGTAGACCTGATAAAGTACCCAATAAAGGAAAAAAAACAAGTGATACTAATAATAACCTATCTATACGTACAGAACTAACACAGCTGACCTAGAGGCATCTGACTGACAGTCCATCATTTTATACTATAAAACGCAGTCCCATATTTTAACAGCAGGGTCTTCTAACAAATCCCTTCTTGGAGTGTATGTGGAGATTCCTCCCTGTACTAGTTGGAAAACAAACTAATGGGAGATCACAAGTCAGAATTATAATTTATTAGGAAAATTAAAATAAGTGCAATAGTACAAGGACATTGGCAGAGTCAGGATACAACCTGACACCCTCTTGGTCAGGGTGGTGGTAGCAGTCCAGATGAAGTGGTCCTGTGGAAGCGGTGATCCTGTAGCAGGGTCTGGTCTTCCCCTGAAGGTCCAGTGGTAGCTCTTGTCCTCTGGGAATCCACTAGGTAGGGCTGAGTGTGGTGTTCCAAACCTCAGATTATATCCACGCAGGAATGCTTGGTTCCTCCCCCTGGGCAGAGCATCTCACTATGGGATGATGTAATTTTATGAATCATGCAGTGAGGCTAGATGGCACATTAACAGAAGATATCCCTCAGGAGAGAGTTATCAGGGATGTGTCCTGGAAGGGACAAAGAACACTGCCCCACCTGGTTTTAACAGATGGTGATAGAATATGTACTTTTGGTTAGAACTTACATTGTAACCTAAGACACTCCCTTGAGTAGGGACACCACTCAAGGTTAGTTCTTAAGGCTAAGTGAAAGAGATTTGCCCACAGTCATCGGTATGGGTGAGTAACATCAATCCCTATTTAATGATTGTTTTTGCAGGTTTTATTACAATTGCTTTAATATACCTTTTTCAATATTGCTTCAAAATACTTATATAGTTATAGTATAGTTATAATAGTTATAGTAGTTATAGCTCCTATACTGTGTAGTAAGTAATTCTGATTAATTCCTCTTGTCTAATCATTATCTTAATAAATCATATATATTTGTGTAAATATATCTGGTTTGCCATCCTTAATCCCGCAGGACAAAGTTGCATAAAGGTTCAATTATACCTGTATAATCCTTTANTAATCCTTTAAACATAAACCATTGACAAAGTCTGGGGCTAGGATTAGATCCAGCCGCACCTTGACTCCTCTCTGAGAAGGAGTTTACAAAGCAAGGGGGTTCCTCCTTCACCTCATGACTCAGTGGAAGGGATTCTCTGTGGTGGCTCATGGGCCTCCCCACTCCTTGTTACCTTACATGTTCCGG
>VWZW01005303.1:654426-684557 GCA_013397115.1 Edolisoma coerulescens | reverse complement strand
AATTCTTAAGAATTCTGCATTTCATTCAGATTAGGAATTAGGCTGAGATGTAGATGATATTTTACTTTGCCAGTCCAAGCACATACTACATGAACTGCTCAGTCACTCAGCAAGTCACAAAACAAATAGAATTTACTCCTCTGGTGATTTAACCAGTGATGTGTTACACTACTGGAAAGAAACCTGGTTTTGGGATTTTCTTTTCGTTTGGTTGGTTGGGGGTTTTTGTTGTTTTGCAAGCAAAGTTTTGGATCAAGTCCAGGCAATTGTAACATACTGATTTTATCCTAACCAGTTGGCACAAGTACTTCAGGATATGGGGAGTAAGAAACTATTTCTTCCAGAACATTCATTCTCACAGGCCTTTTGCTGTAACAAGTAATAGTTTTTTTCTATCTTTCTTAAAATGAACAACTGAAACTTAGATTATATTATAACTAAATGTCAAAAGACTTTTAACATAAAAGTTGATTGTGCACAAATGGCAGATGTATGATACTGCTCCACTTTTTTAATCTCAGTTTTTACGTTAAAAGATAAGAATTAATGATATACTGTGCCTGGTCCTTTGTTGCAAGACTGTTTTGCTCAACTTCTCTTCAACTCCTCAGGCCTAGGCTTTGTTTGCAGTTCTCAACATTTTCAGTGACTAGGCCAGTTTCACGTTGCATCAGTTCACCCACTTCCAAGAAAATGTTTCCAAAGGCTATGTGTACTTCTGAAAACATGAAGACTGAGGCACCAGTGTTTCTTTAATAACTGATGAAAATAAAATGTTAGTGATTAGAATCTATGTGGTTTTACTTGATTTGGACATATCCCACGGAAGATTTAAAAAAAAAAAAAACAAACAAAAAAAAACAACAACAACAACAAAACCCAACTAAAAGATCATCTATTACCAGTGGGTAATTTCCTGGACACCAAAATGTAAAACATCCAAGAAAATTCTGCAACTCTTCACAATTCTCTGTGTGTGGAACTGTGCACAGCTACAGATGTTTCCACTGCCACAGAATTCGCTAAAACTGCCAGGGAATTTGGCCCAGATGTGCTATAGAATTACAATGACCCTGGTAATAGTGAAACTTTAAGCAGCAAACACCAGATGTCCAGTAAAATGGTTAAAAATGAGATCCAAAGCTTTTTTTTTACCACATCATCACAAACAAATACGGAGTGAATAAGCTGAAAATCTAAAGTAGTACTTTATTATTTGTCATCTCTAAGATGATTCTATGTGCTTGACTTGCTGTGATATAGTGCCACTTGAATATAATGTCTCGTAGGAAAGCTGCATTCCCAGAGGCTTAAA
Source organism: Edolisoma coerulescens (assembly GCA_013397115.1). Lineage (NCBI taxonomy): Eukaryota > Metazoa > Chordata > Aves > Passeriformes > Campephagidae > Edolisoma > Edolisoma coerulescens. The sequence continues at coordinate 683,242 of VWZW01005303.1, read as the reverse complement.
TAGCTTTGAAAAATGAATTAATTAGCCGGGTATATACATTGAACTTAATACAAGGTTGTATTTTTCTCCCTAGCTCCTTTCTCTTCTCATTTTGCTTGAAAAGTGATTGTGGCTGTGTGTGTGCTGTGCTGCTGCCTTATGACAGCTTGCCTGCAGCCAGGATAAATGAACTGCTGTTAGTGCCAGCTAATGTAGTTCTGCTTTAGCTCAAATGGTAGCAGACTCGAGCTGCAGTACCAGGGCTCCATGCACTGCCTCATTCTGTCTCTGTATACGTGGTAAATGTACTTTTCCTTCTAAGTACAAGTATTCATTACATTATGAGGCACTGCTCTATACTTTGCGGTTTCTAAGGGGTCCATGTAGGGCAGACCCTGGAGACGATGGAAAACTTTGCATTTCTCTTTCCACTCTATTGATTATTTATGATTTTTTATGTCCCCAAGTGTAAGTTTTAGACACTCATTATCAGAACATACTTTAGCCATTTTTTAAGTGTCTCTAAACCAAAAAACACAGTTCTGTTATGAACCCTGCATCAAAATGTACAATTCATGAAAGGCTGGTTGTGTTTTTTAGTGGTATAGATCTGTATAGGACAATAGACATATATCAGTATTCTTAATTCAGATTCACTATTTTGCTTAAAGCCTGAATTTAGCACTATTCTGCTCTGTTCTGTCTCTGGAAAACAAATGGTACTAAGATTTTTAACTTGGAACTGTGGTTATAGCCTTCATAGATAAAAAAAGCAGAAAAATATAAAGGGAGTAACACAGGTACAAAAAGATCTTGGATGCTTAGAGAAAAAATTAAGGGATATATAGTCTTTGAAAGCAAAGGGGTAGTTATGTCTTCCAAAGTCTCTTAAAACTTCTTTACAAAAGATGTGGTATAAATTCTACTAAAATCAAGAGGGCTACTTTGACTCCGGTGAGAGGTGAATCACTGGAGAACTATCAGTAGCTCTGTTACTCACTATTACTCGAGAAAGGGTAGAAATTTGTTTACTAAAATGTATGTTCTTCCCTGGAGGAAAAACTCATCATAAACAAACCAGTGCATCATGACAGAATAAAAGTTGAGATAAACTACAGCTTTCAGAAATACTGCTTAGCAATTTATGAGTTTCCCAATTTTTTATTTATGCAGCTTTTTAGATAATCTTCAGCTGGCCTCAGGTGATATCCTTGTCTGAATTTTTGTAACCCAAAAGGAGAACTCAAGGCTGTTGACAACACTGCTGAGTTTTGCAGGGTTTTTTGCTGTGTTGCCAGTTTTACATAGTTTCAGTACAAAATAATAAATTGTGTAGCTCTTCTTGAACTGCAGATACACATTTTATTAAAAACTCACTGACATTCATGGACTTTTCAGCATTTTTGCCTTATAGCAAAACAGAACCCATAGAAGAACCTACTGGATTGTGTATCAGTGCTGATCGAGTTGGATGCTTTTTTTTGGAGCATTATCTTTGGGTGCCCAGCACTTCAAACAATATTACCATGTGTTCCTCCAAGACCTGCTACAATTAGAACCCCAATCGTTGCACCTGGAGCTCTCTGCCCACCCTTGCCTTGCAAAACTGCTTCTAGCACAGCTATTTGCAAGGAAGCAGCCTGTTACCCCAGTTAAGACAACATAAATATGTTCTTATGTCCTTGCTAGCTGTACTGTCCATAGATAAGGTTTTCACATGTCTCTAAATCAGCTCTGTAATACCAGGCAATCATTGAGTCGTGTCTAGTGTTGTTTATATCGACTTTGTAGTGCTCTCTGATGGTGGTGAAGAGGGAAGTAGTGTGGTTGCAAATTGCAATTACACTTAGATGTGAGATCATGGCAGACAATGCTGCTGTAGAGGTGTAATGGTAATCTCTGGCTAATTTGGCTGAATTCTAGATCCAGCACAAAGCTGGTTACCAAGCAAGCCTCATGGCATGTTTGTGAATTACAAAGGAAAAAAGATTCTCTTTTGGAAACTCAGAGAAAATTAGAGATCTGGAAGAAAATAAAATTTGTTCAAAAATTACTTTCTTTTTGACCTGTTGATGGTTATAAAGGTACTTGTATTTTAATTCATAAAATGCAGAAAGTTATGAAACAAAAAGAAATCATGCTGTAGACTGTAAAATAGCATGTGTCGTATTGACTTGAATTGCTATATGAAATGATTTGTTCATTTTTTCAAAGTAAAATACCTTTTATGCTTTTAAGAGTAACTTACGAGGGAGGGTTCATTTGTTTTGTTTATTCAATGCCCAAGTGGCAAAATTTCTTTTCTGCAGAAGAATTCAAGTTGTGAAGAGTGCTGGATCAGAAGAGTATATTGAGAAAAAGAAAACATTTCAAAAGAGATGTTCAGGTTAAACCTGCTGAGGCAGGTCTGCTACTCAAAGAACACATTGCTAGCTATTTTAAAAAATAAATAATCCAGTACAAACTGCCACATCGCCGAGAAACAGACACCATTACTTTTTAAGAAAAAACTTGTCAGGTTTCTTTACAGATGTCTGTGCAGATAAGGACACTGTTGGCAGGTGAGACAAGACTACATAAAGCAAGAGTAGGTCACTGAATAATAAAAAGCAGTAATAATAACAATTAGGAGAATTAGCAATTAAGAATATTTAGGACAGCAGCTTCTACACTATTCTTCACACATCTGCCTTGCCTGTTGATCTGGTCTCAAAAAGTATTTAGATAACTCTGCATCACAATCTTGTAGCAGGATTTTCATCATAAAGATATATCTCTGGTGCAAATCCTTGAAAAATCTGTTTCTAATAGTTTAATGGTCAAAGTTTGTTTGGAATCCTTTGGTAAATCTGTGGTAAATCTTGATTTCTCAGTCATTTAATCTTACCTTCCTTGTCCATTTTCTCTTAGATAAACTCAGAATCAAGGTTAGTCACCTCACAAAGAAATCACATGACATCATAGTGCTTCATGTTGTAAATTGTCCGAGAAGGACAAGCAAAATGTCATCTCCTAGGGTGGGACTATCATAGTACTGAAGGTAGAACTTGTTTGAAAACGTTGCTGCGTCTTGACTGAAAAGGGACCCTTTTATGTTTAAAATATATTGTGATTTAAAAAAAAAATTAAATTAATAACTGTCAACTCATTTTTTGTTGTTAGATGGGAGTAACACTGAGGAAAATGTATTAACCCCTATGGTATTTTTAGGATGTTTTAGGTGCATGAGGAGTAGGAGGTATCCTTTTGAGCACTGTTCCTTCATCCATGACTGTCAGTGTGTAATGTAGGTCTTCATATGACAGAGTTTTCTTAAGCAGTGTAACCTGGGCTGGGATGAGCTGTCTGGAACAAGGGGCTGGAGCTGGGTTTCACACCTGTGCCCTCACTGTATCACTCTGGCACTGCACGATGGCCCTCCAAAGGTGAAGGAAAACATCTCTGACACTGCCTCTGTACCTACGGACAGTAGGAAATTTGTGCTTTTCAAGGAGTTATTTTCTTGCTCCCAAGTACTTAAAACTTTCCTGATAAATTTCATCTAACACCGTCCACATTTGATGACAAACACAGGTATTTGTCCTTCTTTAGGCAGGTAGTTGCCATTCATACAAGTTTCCTCATCCGTGTGTAGTAATGCCTTTCACTCCCGTGGTATGTCTAGATGCCACAACTGCCTGCCAGGTGGAAACTCAAGTGCCAGTATGTGTACAAGTTCATGGTGCTGTTCACTGCCTGGGTAGTGCTACAAATTCTGCACACTTTGATCTCAGTGCATGTAGCAGTTTTGCTCTCTACTGGTGCAACTATCAACACTATTGCTGTTAAAAAATCTTTCCTTATATTCCTGCTACAGGTACTGTAAAGGGAGTAAGAAAAATACCCCAAAGGTCAAGATGCTGAAAGATGAAATGAAATTGTTCTGTTCTTGTTTGTATATATTTAATGATGCCCTATTCTTTTTAAGAGTAGTCGTGAGCTGTTTTGAAAATTGGGAAAATTATGCATTATTTTTAGTTTGTTAAATATACTATATAAAACCACTACTGGCCTAGTTTTATTTTGGACTTTGGAAGATGGATGTGTTTATGAGTTCAAATAATTGCAGACAAAATTTTGCACCTGCAGTTATGGTTGCCTGCAGTTCAGTTCAGTTTAAGTATCTACATCACTGATTGCATCTGTAAGTTAAAAACATCTAAGTAACCTAAATTACAAGCACAAATAATTGCAGGTGCAAAACTCATAGAAACACAAAATGATCTCTGAATGTTGGTCTTCAGAATCTCATTGTAAGTTATTCACTGTATCATGAACCCAGATTCCTCTTGGGAGAGTCACTAATCTGTATAATGACACTGAAAGCCTCTTGAATCTCATATTTAACTAGCAGATGGGAAAGAATACATGGCGTCATATAACTCTCCAGGGATTACGCATGTGGATATTGAAGAGTATAACTTATTCCAATGAAGGCTAACATTAACGTGCAATCAAAAATTTCCTTCCTGAGCCACATTTTTTGTGATGGAATTAAAACAACTTAATGTTGTATTTTTATGAAGTCACAACCAGTTTAAGTAGAACACATTCCCGGGGCAAGCACAGAAATTTTGCTCATCATGATTTTTTGTTTAATGAATCACAGCATCATTTTAACACAGAGACATGCTGTCAGTCTTTTCCAGAAAACACATCTAATTATCCTCTCTATGATTTTATTTTTTAGTGTCAGATTCAGATTTCTAAGTACATCTCCCAAAATGTCTATTTTTTTCCTCTGGTATCAAAACTAAAAATCATTTTCTTGCATTCTTTAGCTTCAATAGACATAGGTGTGGAGCTACTTTAAACCAGTGACTGCTTCCTGTTGTACCAGTTACTGCAGTACTATTGGCAAAAGGAAAAAAACCCATAAATTCTCTTCTAGTGTTTGAACAACTAAAACTCCTTCTGAACAAATGAAACATTCTGCCAATCCTGACAATCCAAAATGCAATGAAGAATTTTTCTGTTTCAGAAGCTCTAGGCAAAGCTGTTTTGGCATGTCTGTAGCTTGTTCCTCTTGCAAACAAAGGGGCAGCTAGAGGGAAAGTTTGGGGGAAGAAATGCTGTCAGCTGTAAGAAATGAGACATGTAGACCCTTTCTACAGCCCAGCTAGTGATTACATGCAGGTAATTTTGTAAGAGCCTAAACCAGCTGCCAGTGATAGTAACGCTGCCATTTGCACTGATTTCAACAGGAAATACATCAAACAGACCAGCTTAAGGCCTCTCAGAAGCATGGGCCAAACTGGTGTGTCGTTCATTGGTGTTGGGGCCAGCCAGAAGGAAAGTGCTCAGAAGGCAGAGGCAGCGGTGGCAGGAGCGCTGCTGAGCAAGCGCTCTGCCGGGCTGGCAGCGGGGAGCAGCAGAGGTGCTGCGGCTGGCAAGGTCCTGCCTCGCTGCCTGCCAGCTCCCGCCACCCTCCCAGGCAGCCCCATTACTCCCTGGAAGCAGCGCCAGCCCAGCTTCACAGGCCCCCGGCACTTGCCGAGTAAGTGGCAGAGGTGTGAGCATATCTACGTTTTAAAAAATGCAATTTAATTTAGTTCAAATTAATCTATTAGACAAGCAGTGCACAGTAACAATGTACCACTTAAGTAACTAATTTATAATCATACTTGGGGAAAAAAATCCAGAACAAGATGTCCTTTTTGCACACATGGGAAACTGTTGAGGCTATGTTGTATGTTACAATGCCAGGCTATGCCTTCACCTTCCTAGATTATTTTTTCTTAGTTGCTTGGGTGTAGCACAACACAGAAAGCATGTGAGAAGTATGTAAATAATATATAAAAGTAAAAAAAGTATAAAAGACCATCATTTGAGTCGAAAGAAATTTTAACAAAGATTCCTTTTTTAACTCTGACTTTTTGCTGCCACAGACACCAGTAAGGAAGGAAAAGGTTTCAACGTTCCATTTCTTGAGGGATTTATATTTAGATGTGTCCTGTAACTCATAGAAACTCAGAATGCAACTTAGAAAGCCAAAAAATTAGCAAGGGTTTTGACCAACAGATTGAGAGGTGATTAAAACTCATGGAAGAAAGACTCATTTCTCAGTAAGAATAACAGTCACATGGATGATGGATCATAATAACTTCATAATCTGACCCACATGCAGTAAATACTGTGATGACTGTCATTTTGAATAAGTGAGGTAGATTGATGCTGATTATTAATCCATTTCTTGGCCAGTTTCTGAGCCAGCTTCTCCACTGTTAGTACTTTCCTGAAGTATCTTAATAGCTTTCACCGACAGCCTCTTCCTTTTTAATCAGTCACTTTTCATACTGTGTGTTGTCCTAACTTATTTGAGAGATTTCTTTCATTAATTGGTCTGCTTCTAGTATTCTTATAGCTGGAGGCTTGGTCTTCTTTTCGCGTATAGTGTAACAGTGTTACTGCAGGCACAGTGGATCATATAATTCTGTTTTACTTGCTGCAAAAAATATTTACATTTTTCCTTAATTTCCAGCTGTTGCAATGAAAGCTGGGTTAAAAAAAAAAGTGAAATATGCTATGAAAATAAGGACATAGTATTTAGTGCCAGTGTCTAAAATGGCAGATATCTGTATAGCAGACACGGAGTAAATAAAGGAATATAGTTGCATAATAGAAATTCAGAAGTCAGCTTAGCTAACTGTGTCATTAATAGGTTTATATGGGGTTCCTGTAGAGATGTGTATTTAACGTTTGCAGTAGGATAATATGCATAACATACTTCACAAGAAAAAAAAAAAGCTTTATGGAGAGCAAAAGAGTGTCCAAGCCTGATTTTCTGTGAATATGTCCAACCTTTAATATCTTTTCAAGTGTGCCGAACTCTGTGCCAAGTTGTCCCAGAATGACACTCAGCCTTCCCTATAGCAAACCTCTTCAGCTGGGCAAATGGTTGTAAATGCTGGGATTGAGGGTGGACTGCATGTGTGAACCGGTTAGTGGCTTGAAGCTCTCAAAATAAATGGCTAAATATAAGTCCCTTTTTCTCAGCAGTAGGTACTAATTTGTGCCTGCCTTCACTAAGCACTTTCTTGTTTTTCTGAAACTTCTGGGAATTTAAAATCTTTTAAATATCCAGCTTGGTCAACACAAAGATCACTTCACACTATAGTTATGTTAAAGTAATATTGCCCTGTGTTCAATTGTTTGTTTTCTGTTAGTAATAAATTCACAACATGCTACATACCATGAAATTGAAAGGTACCTTTTTCCTGATATAAGTAAAATTTTAAGCAAATTTAATTATATTTAGACAAATTTTCTTCCTCTTTTTGAACAGCACCCACCTTTTTACCAATCATGTCTTCAAAATTCCTTCCCTTTGTTTAAATAAAACATTTTGTAAAATCTGAAAGTTGTGCATTTGTTTCATGTAACTGATGTGGTCATGAACGCCAGGTCTTTTATTTATACATGGGATAATGCAGAGGTAATGAAAGCAGAATTGGACCTAAGAGGTTTTTTGTTCCAATTATAAAACAATGTGGGTAAGTGCCTTGGGTTTGACAGCAGCAAAAGAAAGGGAATATTGTGCTTATGCCTTCAATCAGCTTTATTAGATCCTTAAAGGGAAAATTATGTGAAAGACAGAGGAAGAAAACAACAAGCTAAGCAAGATCGCAATTTCAGTATAATTCAGAGAAAATAATTGATTTAGGTTGGTTGTCTTGCCAGGGTGAATGACTCAAGGCTTCCAAACAAGAAATGGAAACCAGAAGGATAGAGAAAGCCTGAAAGAACAAATTGAGAAGATGTGATTGACTGTAATGTTTCAAAATCAACTGCTGCAAAGATGAGTTTGGGCTCTTGCCCAGAATACAATTGAATGGTGATGTTCCTTTAGACCCTTAATGCTGAAACAAAATAAGATGTAGCTGTGTTTCTGTTAGAAATTTATTTGTTCTTTCCAGTGTCTCTAACTAGGGATATGATGTCATGTCCTCTCTCTTCTATCAGACCCTGCAGTGATTGCTGTTGCTGCTGTTTCATAATTTTTCTGAACACCAGTTTTTTGAAGGAAGGCTTGATTTGAAGGAATCTCTCAAATGTGAAATGTCAATACTGTTCATTAGCTGACTTTGAAAAATTCATACTCTGTGAGCAAATAGGCTAGCTCAACTGGCCAAGCAAAACAGAAGTATAAGATCATTGTGTGTGTATGTACTTTTTGACTGGCAAAGCCATTCAACTTTTTGTTACTATCATGCTAGTTTTTTTAATTAAGTAAGTAGTTCATTCTGCAAAGATTGAAATAGCTATCTTTAATGGGTAGTTTGTAAAACATTATTTGTAAAAGTTGGGGGCAGTTGCTTGTCCTCCACCTCAGGCACAGGAGGTTCTAAAACACTTTATTCAAAAAATTAGTCAGTTGACAATAGGCAGTGATGGGATGGGATTGTCTTCTACTTCCTCTTTTCATTTATTCCTTTCATCTCACTGGCTGTGCTTACTAACCTTTTTTCTGTTTCTATTTCAAATCAGGAAGGGAAAAAAACCCTAAACCACAGCTCATAATTAAATACTGAGCTAGGTCTTACCATGTTTACTGAATTACATATTGCATATATGGATGTATATCCTCAAAGTTTCATGTGTTTTTAGATTTATAAACTTAATGTGTTCCATAGGAATAGACCTTAACTCCTTCCTGCCTGTTTTTCATGAAGAGATTTGCTTCCAGAGAGGAAGGAGGAATAAAACAGTGAAACCCAGTTACAGATCCCTTCACATTTTATGGATTCACAGAGCCACGAATATAGTTTCTGGGCTTTGCAGATTCTCCCAGTTCACAGTAGAGGTTCCTCCAGCAGAAAATCTTCAGTGTCAGCCTTACAGTTGCCGTAAGCAGATCAGCCTGACATCACATGCAGAGTGGTATCTTTGCATATGTATCTTTGCTGCAGGGTGGCTGACCTGATAAAGAAGGCTTTAAGCCAAGAGCCCCGAGGGAGGGGGAGAGTTACCACAGCTCTGAGGGAGCAATGGAGAGGCTGCCAAGCAAAGCGCCAGGGGTGAGGTGAACCACGAGGGACACAAGATGAATAAAACAGGGCTCAAGTGGGGTCACCTCAAGCATTTGCATGTGAGTGAGGAAGTCTCTCTGAGGAGCCTGCACACCAGGGCACATAACATGGGACATAACCATGAAGAATTGGAGATCTGTGTGCAGCTGCAGGAGTAGGATCTCGTCAGGATCCCAGGGATGCAGTGAATGGACTCAGTTCTGCGTGGAGGGATACAGACTCTTTAGGAAGGGCTGGCCAGGAAGACAAGGAGAGAGCAACTGGAACGCATGGAGCTCTGCCTGTGGTTGAATGATGAGAGTTTGTAGGTAAGGTTTAAAGAGCAGACCAACAGTGGTGACTTGGTAGTAGGCATCTACTATGGGTTGCCTGACTTGGAAGAGCAGGCAGATTGTAGAGAGGCCCTGTAGAGACAGCCAGAAGCAGACTGATATTTGCAGACCCTGATCCTCAATGGAGACTTCAACTACCTTGAATCTCCTGGAGGGACAACATTGCAGGGCAAAAGCAATCCAGCAGCATTAACGATGACTTCTTGATGCAAGTGAAAGAGTCAATGAGAAGTGTTCCACTGGAGCTCTAACACACAAATGAAGAAGGCCTCACTGGGGTGAAGGTCAAAGTGAGTCTTGGTTGTTGTGACCATGAGATGGTGGAGTTCAGATCCTGAGAAGAGAGAGCAGGGCAAAAAGTTCACAGTCCTAGACTTCAGGAGAAAAGTGGCTTATTCAGGGGTCTGCTTGGAAAAGTCCCATGATAAAGGGCTCTGGAGGGAAGAGACGTCCAGGGAACCTGCATAATAGTCAAGGATCGCCTCCACTCAAGTCCGTGCCAGCATGAAGAAAGTCAGGCAAGAATCTCAAGAGTTCTGTGTGGCTGAGCAGGGAGCTCCTAGAAAACTCGAACATTAAAAAAAAGCATACAGAAGGTGGAAGCAGGGACAGGCAACATGAGAGGAGTACAGAGACACCCTGAGTTTGCAGAGACTTGGTTAGGAAAGTCAAACCCTATTTAGAGTTGAGCTTGGTACAAGATGTCAAAAGCTTCCGTAAGTACCTGCTGAGGTGGGTTGAAAACTGGCTGAATGGCCAGACCCAGAGGGTGGTGATTGGTGGCATCATTCGAGGATGAAGCCAAGCTCTTCTCAGTGGTGCTCGGTGATAGGACCAGAGGCAATGGACACAAACTGAAGAACAGGGGGGGTCTGTATGAACATCAGGAAACACATTTTTACTGTGAGGGTGACTGAGCACTGGCACAGGCTGCCCAGAGAAATGGTGGGATCTCCTTCCTTAAAGGATAGTTGTTCTTCGAAGATACTTAGAAGCTGTTTGGACATGGTCCTGGACAACTGGCTCTAGGTGGCCCTTCTTGAGCAAAGGGTTGGGTCAGATGATCTGAAGAGGTCCCTTTCATCCTCAACTTTTCTGTGATTCAGAAGCAATGGATAATTGCTTTTCATATTTTCAGTTCCCATTTCTCAAGAACTTTCAAATAATCCACTGCCTGGTCTAATGATGACCTGAATTAATGGTATTTCGACATTGACTTGTGGTATAATGCTGGATTGCTCTTTAAAAGCTACTACCTGCCTTACAAGATCGCTAAGATGACAAATGTATTGCTCAAATTCCTGATATATCCTTCCTCCCCACATTCTCTCTGAAAAGTTTTCTCTGAGATCCTCAGAGACTGTGGAAATATTACAAGGTTTATATATCCAATATACAAAAGGCAACCTGGAAAAGGAACCTGTCATGCTGTGTAAGGCTAGGTAATGCTGCTGTTTGTTTGTAGAACTGAATCATTGCTTTACACTGCATATTTCTCTGCTTATGCATCTCTTACAAATGAGAAAATCTGGACCAAGACTGAGTCTCACTTTTTGTAGTGAGAGCTACACCAGTGAGTAAAGCAGTGGAGGACATTAATTTTCCAATTCCGATCATGCGGAGCACTAGAAATTGCAAGCAGAATGTTGTAGATATGCTTACAGGGGTTTAGACTGAGCCAAAAGGAAAAAAGTGTTTATAGGGATCTGTGTTGTAGCTGATCCTACTTGGACCTCAGTTTCAGTTTGAACTCACATTAAAATGTGTGAATCACACGCTTAAGGTTATTTGATGTTTCAATAGCTTGCTGAACCAGCAATATCTCCTGACTATGTATGAACCGTTAAAGACTAAGATGGGCCCAGGACTAAGAATAAAGACCAAGACCAGGCTGGATGGGGCTCAGAGTAACCTGGTCTAGTGGAAGGTTCCCTACTTGTGGCAGGAAGGTTGGAACTAAAGGATTTTTAAGGTCCCTTCCAACCAAACCTTTGTATCATTCTATGATTCTGAGGATTCAGTGTATCTATATTGTTATATCCATATATATAGGTATCCTTAGGTATATCCATATCTATATTAATAGATACATAAATATCTATTTGTATATTTATTTATGGGTGCAAAGTAAGACTTTGGGGATATTCAAACATCTGCTGACTCAACTGAATTCCTTAAATCTCCTACTTTTCAGTATTTTGTCATGAAACCATCATTGTATTGAATGCTCAAAATGTCCTTTTGTTGCAGACTGGAGTTCATACATTGCTTACTTCAGAGTAAAGATTAGCAATGTGCCCAACCCGGAGCAGCTTACAAGGCCTAAATTATTTTATTTATATTGGAGAAGCCTAAGAAGAGAACTCCAGAGAAGTATTCAAAGAAGGATGGGGAAAATGGTATAGCTTTTGTAGTATTTTAAATTCACATGGGGAATATGAATTTAGTTGTTTTCTTTTGACATGCAGAGATTAACTATAGGAGAATCTGTCGATGTCATATCTCTTACACACTCTGCAAAAATATTCCAAATAATAGGCTGCTTTAGAAAGGAGAATCATCACATTCCAACATCATCACCTTTCACCATTTTAAAAAAACACACATGCTTTGCTTTAAGAAATATTTTTTTTTCTGTAGATAGAATCCTTTTACAGTCCTGAATAAATGTGTATACATTCTGAAGATGGATAAGTTGTAGGATATATTCTTGTTGGCTAATCAGGTAACTTATGACCTTAAGCTAAGACAGGGGAGATTCAAATTAGACATTGAAAAGCTTTTTTTTCACTGTTAGGCTGGTCAGATATTGGAATAGTTTGCCCAGGAAGGTGGTGGAGTCACCATCCCTGGACGTGTTCAAGAGGCGTCTGGGTCTGGCACTGGGTGATGTGGTTTAGTGGTGTAGGGGTAACCATGGTAGTGCTGGGTTGACGGCTAAAATGGAAGATCTCTTCCAACCTTGATGATTCTATGATTCTTCTTGGTGAATCCATTAGATCCCTTTTTGAACTCTCACCATGCACTACCCAGGTTAGTGTGCAGATCTAGCAGACAAGAACTATGTCTATTTCTACCCCACATGGGGGTTTTGAAAATTGCTTGTCATTTAAAGCATCCCCAAGACCCAGCATTATGTATCTACACTGACCTCGTAAGCAGAGCTCAGGCTGCCTGCAAATCGTGTGTGCTGGCATGCAGCAGGCTGTGTGTATATATATATATACACACACACACATACAGTGACAAGATAACTGCCCAAATGTTTTTTTCCAAGATTAAATGCATGCGTTCTATTATGGCACTCTGAAAAGGTAAGTTGTGTTAAAACTAAGTTGCTAAAACAAAAAAAAAACTTCTTAAATTTTGAGTCATGTTTAAAGCTAAACTTTAAAATATGTCTGACCTAGCATCTGAAGATGAGCAAGCAGTGTTTTTGTATGCAACTTGCTGAAGTCACTTTTTTTTCCAAATCTGTATTTTGTGACTTCAGTTTTTAATATAAACATTGCTGTGCTAAGCAAATTAAGACAAGGAAATAATACTTCTTTTTCATTGTCAAAAATGTTCTTCTCCTTTTAAATACAATTTCTTTTCTACTCAGAAAAAAATGGATTGAATTTTTACATAGTCATTGCTGAATTCTTTATATCATCTCACCAGCACATGATATAATTGGTAGCACATTAGTTGTTTAGCAAGTAAGCAGAGAGTATCATTATTTGTCTGTATTCCTGGAAATGCTGAAAGGTTGGTTGCTTTACTCAAAAATGAGAATAGAATTGGCAGTATGGTATTGATATGTTGTTTATCCATACAAAAATAATTTCTTTTTTTCCTTTGATAGGTTACTTGGCTTCTACAAAGGAATACTTCCTCCCGTCTTGGCTGAGACACCCAAAAGGGCGGTGAAGGTAAAAACCTCATGCTTCCTCCCTTAAAAATATAAGTAGGGACAGTGGCAGCTGTAAAACATTTTATTTCTCCCCCACTGACTGAGATTAGAATCTTAAACTTATTTGGCATATTAATCCTCTGATTTTTACTAGGAGGAAAGTTTCCTGTTGATAGCACAATAAAAACTGTCCTTGATTAAGAAGTGTAGGATAAGGCTTGTAAATGTTAAGCTAATTTTGACCTGTGTATCAAATGTAACTGAAAAAAAAAATTGCAATTATTTTATTTTGTCAGAATTAATAAAATAGTTTATATTTATATATAAAAATATAAAAAGTTATATTTTAGCCTCATAATTGCCTCTGGTTTAGATATTTTGTTTTACTGAAAATGCCTAGCAACTTGCAAAACAACTAACAGCTTAATAAATTAACACAAGAAACCATTAAAGAAGCCACTAATAAGTAGTTACTCAGTAGGTTTGAAGTGCTGCCCAGAGTTTTCTTGTGCTCCAAAGGGCACTCTGCTCCATACTCTAACTTTTTAAGAGATTGAAGATCGTAATGGATACAACTCCTCATTGTGCAAAACATTTCACTCCAGCTCTCTTGCAGTTGTAGATGTTGGCCTATCAAAGTGTATTTGCTGTCAAATGCTGATCTGATTTTCTTTTATTATCCTTTATTTTGATTTGCAGAACAGGATTTTAGTAACATTCCTAAGCAAAATACTTCAATACATCCATTTTTTCAGTTCAGCCATTCAACCTTTTTAATTAAAACCTAATTATTAAGCACATCATCCTAAAGTTCTAAATCTATCAAAGCAGCCATTGTTTTAACAGCAAATGTTTCTTTGTCTTTTACTTCAGAACTTTGAAGTTTCCATAGCTGCACCAAATGCGTCTAAAAGCAATTATTTACAGAATGTCTTGATTTTCCTTTCTTTCTTTTTGTTGTTTCTTTCTAAAAAGGCTGCATATGATTCTGGTCCTTAGTCTGCAATTAATCATTCACATTCCAATTCCTTTACAGAGGAATAATATTTGTATAAAGTGACAGGATGTGACCTTGTAACAGAATCCTAAAGGAGTTCGGGTAATGTCATCTTCTTGTTTGCACTGGCCTTTTAGATACAAGTGACATATGTCACTTATCTCAAAATTATTTAATAAAACCAGGAAAACTGAAGTCCTATTTATTAACAAAGTGGCAGTGACGAATAGATGGATGATATTTAGAAGATTCCTAATTACTCATTTTCTTCATACTGTGGTGTTTCCTCTGTCTCTCCATTTAATTTCGTTTGGAACAGGATAAAGTAAACCTGACTGTACTTTTTGGACTACAGCATGTATTTAGTTAAAATATCAATGTAGGTTTGATTTCTCCTACCAATTTGAGTCATTCATAAACTTCAGATCACTTACCTTTACTCAAATTTATTAAATTGCCTTAAACCCTGTGATATTCAATATAGTTATAGAATCATAGAAAGATTTTAAGTTGGGAGGGATCTCTGGACCAAAGCAGACGTGACTTCATGATTAGATCATGTTGTTCAGATGCCTTGTCTAGTTGAGTTCTGAAATCTTGAAGGATGGAGACTGCAGCCTCTCTGTGCTCCTGCTCCAGTCCTTAATTGCTTTACTATGAAGAATTTTGCCTTATATCCAGTCCAAATCCTCCTGTTGCAACCTTTGCGTTTTGCATCTCATGCTTCTGTTGTCGGCCTCTGACAAAGTCTGACTCTCTTCTGTATAAACTTTGAATGGTGGAAGACAGAACTTAGATCACCTCAGCCTTCTTGTCTCCAGGCTAAACAGACTCAGTTCTCTCAATCTCTTGTACGTCATAAACTCACAACTCCTTTAATATCTTACTTGTCCTCTCTTAGTAGGATGCTCTCTGCCTAGTTCTTGAACATTTATGTGAGAGCTGATTTTTCTGCAAACATGAGAATCGAGTTTAAATGTTAAATATGTGAGGGTTTTTATTAAATAGTTGAATTCTTTTATTATTTACACTGTTCCTTTAGATTTAGTGCTGTTCCAAAGACATCAGGATGACTTTAAGTTACCTTGAGACATCAGCTGTATTCTACTCTAGAAGAATTCAGTGACAGAACAGGGCCAGACAATAATGTCCTTGTAAGAACCTGTATTATGAAGCAATTCAATGTGAGATGTCATATGCCAGTACAATTTTTAACATCCGAAGTGGAGTGTGTACCCATGCTTTGACCTGAAGAGAATCCAGCCTATCTCAAATTTCCACTAACCTTATTTGGCTGTGACCCCACGGGAAAAGTCACTGCTTCCTTTGGCCCAGTCTCCACCCTTTATCTTTCTAATAGTTTTCCTCATCTTAACTAGCCTCAAGCTGTCCCTTCTCCACTGCCTAAATGACTAGTGAGATTTAGAGGAAGACTACATCCAGGCCAATGATTCTGAGATGTGAGAAAGCACAAAAGGCAAAGAGGCGTTTTCTAGGTTCCAGCAGCCTTGTTTTATGTTCGTAATGAACTTTTTTGAAAGCTTCTAGTTATAGTGTCATGAAAGTGTGTAGAGAATGGACAAGGGAGATTTTGTACTAAGAAGAGATGTACTTGTGCTACTGGAACACTGTATTTATTTGGTGTGTATTTTTGCAAGTAAAAATAAAGTTATTAAAATGAAGTTATTTATCCCCAGTTTTTCAGTCAAGTGTTGAAGATGCAGCTTCATTTTTAGTCAACTTTGTTCTCATGTCTGTCTTGCTCTTTCTTTTTTTCTCTCTTTTTATTTCCCTTCTAAAAAGAAAGCTGGTATTTCTGGAAGATGAAAAGTCAAAGTTTATAACTTTCTGTTAGATTGAACTTGGAGGAAAGAAATGATGATGCCAATACAATGGTTAACAGATGAACTTTTGGGGCAAATTTATATTGCTCATGTGTTCCCAGACATCTTGTTTCAAGCATATATTTTTACCTTAGAGTTATTGAGACATCTGGTAAGTACTTTGGCTATTTTCTGTGTAACTTCAATTAAAGTGTATCTTTGCCAGATGGACAATACTGGTTATTATATACACAAAAGCATGTTTTAAATATGTTTATTCTGAGAAATTTTTGTGCCTAAAGCTATTAACTTAATACAACTGTAGAGGAAAAGACAAATTATGCTGTGTTTTTAAAAACATTTTGGGTGGACATACATTATATAAAGTCATATGATACAGTATGAAATCTTTTTTTTTGCAAAATTGTATGTATACTGGCCACTCTACTACACCCAGCAGCATTTATATTAAGTTTTATTGCTATTGATTTGTTTTCTTTTAAATATTATATAAAGCATAGTTACTATTAAGTAGTTGGTTTTTTTATGACTCTAGGAAGCTATTGATTTTTAAGGTAACATTTTAAAGACCGAAAAATTGCTAGGTAATGTATTTCTGCCTTTATTACAACTATTTTACAGATCTGTAACACTATGGAAAACATTAAGGAATACCAGAAATTCCATTAAAGGTTAAGAGGGTAACAATGACTAGAAAGATGCTGGAGAGAGAATAAAGCAAATTTTATCACAATAAGAAATTAATTTAGTTCAGTGAAGCAGCTTACCCGCCCACTGTGTCAGACTTTTACCTCTATAATACCTTCAGTTGTCCAAGAAGATAGACCTAGAGTTTAAGTAACACTTCTATCTTTTCTGGTTAGTATCAAGGCCAATGCAAAAATTTTAAACATATTTGCAAGATGCTTGCAAGGTTAATGTTCAATCTGTACACTCTTTGGAGGGCAGTAAAAATCTGGGCCCCAATCCTAGGACTTTTTCTGCAAAATGATATAATAATCCCAACTGAGGATATAAAAACCTATCTGTCCAGTGACCAGAGTATCAGCCCATCAGTTTTCAGAATTTAGCAACCCAATTTTGCATTCTGTATACATATTCCCTCCCGCTTTAAAACAGTGGCATTATTAACACATTAACACCCAATTCTCTGATGGTTTCGGTATGATTCCAGTGACTTTTCATTTGAAGCAGGTCTTGATTGAAAAATTTTATTGACTTTGCCATAGGAAAAGGTTCTAAACAAGTTCAAATGAAAATGTGGTGCTTGTTAATTATATTCCTGTACATGTGGTTTATGGACAATCTGGTTTTTTCTGATAGGTCTGTAGTAACTGAACCCTGAGGGACAGAGCTTGTCTTCTTTGGCTGAGACTCAGCACAGGTCCCCCAGTCTTTCTGTCCTGTCTTAAAAACTCTATGTTTCTTATGATTCCCACATCTCCAGTGGCCTCATTGCTCATTGCCTTCCTCTCGTGGTGAAACAGTTTGATTGTCTCATGCGTGGGCAGATGCCATGTGGGGGGATTGTAGCCTCCTGTGTGGTCACAAAATGCACAGACTTTCAAAGGATCCCACCTTCATTTGAACCA
Source organism: Edolisoma coerulescens (assembly GCA_013397115.1). NCBI lineage: Eukaryota > Metazoa > Chordata > Aves > Passeriformes > Campephagidae > Edolisoma > Edolisoma coerulescens. The sequence goes on along the minus strand of VWZW01005303.1, from coordinate 665,535 downwards.
GCTTGCTCTGAACTAATCAAATGTTACAGGTCAACACTGGAAAGCAGACAGGAAACTCAAAAGTTCTGGCTATTTACTTTTGCTAGACTGGGATGTGACAGCTCTTGTACTAGGAGATATGACCCTGCACTGATGCAGTCTTGGTGGAACTGTGACAGGTTTTTGTTCTTCATTCCCATAATACCAGACATGCTGTGTAAAAGCCACTTCATTTTGCACGCAAAGACGTGAATACTTCTTAGACAGATTACAGGACTCACAAACAGTGAGCTGTGGTTAGGGGCCTTGTGTTGTTCCATGTGAAAATTATGTGGAATAACTCCTTCGATATTTTTGCTTTTACCCAGAATTCAGATACCTACTCTTTATAGCCCACAAGTTCTGCGATCCTCATGCTAGAAGATCATTTTTACTGCCCTCAGATCTGTCTTATGTGATAGCAACTGGACTGCTTTTTCAGTGGCTTCAGCAACATTTTTGCAGAATATGAATTTCAGACACTATGGGGTTTGTTCTATAATCTCCTTCACAAACTTGTCAACCCTCCCCTGCAAGTTGTTAAGATTTTTCCCCCATTACTCTTATTAGAAGACTGTTTCAGGACTCTACTCTTTTAGTTGCAAGAAAGCTTCATCAGATATCCAACTACATTCTATTTATGAATATATTTTACTTTTACACCCAATTGCTTTATGTTACATACCTTCCTTGTTTTTCATTCTCTTGCAGCATCTCTTTTGCTAAACGAAACAAGGAAAGCATTGATTCTCCTTCAGTCTTAATTCTTAAAATAAGCTCTAAGCTCTCCTTAATGATCCTGGTAGCCCATTTTGAATATGATGTAGTCTGAGTTCTTGTTTTTTAAATAGTGGCCTAGATTGTGTGCTGTGTTTCAGAGGGCATCTTTCCAATAATTTGTAAAATGTCACATATACTCTTTCTTTAGAGTTTATCTTGACGAGGAGCTAGGCAGCGAAAGTCTGTCTGCCTATGCCAACAGGAAGCTTCTTACTGACTTCAGTGCAGTCAGAGTTATTCTCAACCTCCTTCTTGGAAGAACAAATCCATTCATTTATTATGCTTTGATTTTTGTAAGAATTCACCGAAGGTATTCTGAAAATTAATGGGTTTGGGTGGCAAGAAATGTTAGGTTGCAAAGTGAGCCATTTGTAAATGGCTGCCTTTCACCATGTTGGTGCAGGTGAAGCTGATCCTATTTCTTTCTTGAACTTCAAACGCCCAAGAGTACAGCTTTCAAGACATCCTCTAAGGAATTGCAGATGCTCAGGACTTCTAAGTGCCACTGTTTGAAAGCAGACAATTGACTGAAAGATCTATTTGTGAAGAGAGAACAGAAAAATAAATGTGCCTGTTGACAGTAGAAGATTATAAAAATGACAGACTTTCCATCTTCAAAATCCACAATTATATCTCCCTGATGAGGAGCAGACTGGTGTTTGAGAAATGCAAAAGTGATTGCAGCACATTATGTTAAGGATGTGGGGGTGATTTCTTGGGAAAATTGTCGTATCTGCTACTACATTTAAACTAGTATGTTAAAGTTAATGCCAGAGGAAAAGTTTATAAATTTAAAACATGTCCTATATGATGTAAGTGAACTACTTGATAAACCATTACTTGAATTGCACTTACGCTGCGATTATGCATGACAGACTAATAAAATCAGTTCTGAAGCCTGATTGCCTACTCTTGCACATCTAACACTGCTACAGAGAGTGTGAAACAGAAGTGGCTTATGTTTCTTTTGCAGAACTGCATGCAGCTGCTCAGGATATGAGGTAGTGAAACTAGATTGCAGTCTGCTTTTTACTAATTTGCATAAGTAACTAATAATTTTTTTCAGTGCAATTTCAGTCTAACTTTTATTCACAGTTTTTCACCTTCGAACAATACAAGAAGCTGCTAGGATATGCATCATTACCGCCAGGACTGGTATGTATGGATACAGAACTTCATGTTCTAATGTAATGTGTGTCTGCTGAACAGTCTGTCTCATCTGCCTCCTCCCACAGAAGAGACACAAAATTAAAGGGTCCACCTCAATCCAGAGTTTTTCAAAACAGGCTTGTCCCTTGAAAATGTTGATAAGAATTTATTAAAATTGATAAATGGTGTTTTGTATCAAATGTCCTCAGAATACGATGTCATAACATTTGTCAACATGGATAATGACAGCCACCATGGAAGAGTCTGTGTACAACTTGTCATTCTTCATTCTTGCAAAATGAATCACAAAAAAAGTTGAACATTATCAATATTTGTTTATCCATGTCATAGTGACTAGTTTAATACTTCAACCTCAAGGTGCTATTCTCCAAGGCATAGTACAACTATAACAAAAATACAGATCTCAGTCTTATTTTAAAGACTTTATAAAAGAAACATAAGTTATTGATAAGAAATTGACACTGCTGTTTGCAGTGTCTCCTATTTTATCTGGTATTTTTCAGCAGTTCTCATCCTTAGGTGTAAATACAGACTGATATTTGTTATCTGGCAAGTGGAAAGAACAGAGTTGAAGGTTTCATGTTACCCCAGCACTTTTTGGGGGGGAGGAAATATGCTGAAAACTTGTAAACATGCAATAGCTGCCCAAAAGCTGCTCTGATTCATATAACAGATACAGCAATGCTTAGAACCATGAGATAGCCCTCATATTTTTGGTGCAATACTGTTACCATAGAGGCATTTTTGACCCTAAGGTAGAGAGGGAAAGAGAAGGTTGAGGGGGTTTCTGGTCTAACCTAGGCAGAATGTTTCTAGGTGCCTCAACAGACCTCATATGAAGGCAACATTTATTATTAAAAAACAGGTGCATACATTAGCACCATCTTCCTACTGGCTTCACTCTTATGGTTGATGATGAAAGGTTCTCATCTTACTGGAAAAATAGATTTGTTGGTGACACAATCTTCTCCAAAGGCAGTAAGACTGGCATTTGCCCCTACCCTTCTAACTTTCCATTCTTCTCTTTCTTGAGCTCTCAAGAGTCCCTGCTCATGTCCCTCTGTGTTAAGTAAGTTTTTTCTCACTATTATTTTTTTCCTTACAGTTGGTTTCTTTGAATTTCAGCAAATGTACTTACTCTAATGTACTTTGGTCCTGGGAGTTTTTTCAGCACCTAGAGAGTTTGGGGATGTTAAGTGGAGGCAATAAATGTGTAAAGTGATCATTAAATTTAACCCCTCTGGATTTTCTCAGTTGACCTAAATATTTTAATACTATTTTTTGTTAAAAACAAATTAAGGTGTCTTAAAATGCTGTTCCATGATGGAAAGCAAAGTAGTGAGTATCTCCATATCTGGGACTGAAATGTAGTACCAGCTTCTAAGTAAATGGAGTTAATTCATCCTTGCAGTGAATGCTGACACTTCCCTGTGTGCCACTCATTCCGATATAAACCTTTCTAGGATTGTTACCTACTAGGTCAACGTTCTACTTCTGCAATTTGCTAAGTACTGAACTATTTTAGATTTTTACATTTGTTTTTACGTTAATATGTTAGTATTATGTGCTTAATGCCCAGTTCAGAGATTTTATTTTTTCCAGTGCTCCACAACTACACTTATATTTGTGTTATTTTTCAGAGTCCACCCAAAGATAACATGAGGACATTCTTTTTCCACTTTTTCCTTGTTTTCGTAATAATTTGGTACCACATTTTTCCTTCCAGCTGAAAAGAGAATACATGGACATGGAGTGCTATGACATTTTATTTTGATTGTTTTGGAATATGGTTTATGGCTATTGTCATATTGTCTTCATGAACTGTCAGCATCTATTCAAGGGCTAAAGCTGTTTAGTAATAGAATACTGCTGCATTACTGTAGTCTTGCAGTTTGCATTGTATCACTCAGTTTCACAATCTGATGTTCAGGAAGTATTACTCCTTAATATTTAATTTTTGTTTTAACTTTCCTAGGCATTTGCAGTTGCTGGCTTGGGATCTGGGTTGACAGAGGCAATTGTGGTTAACCCATTTGAAGTAGTAAAGGTTACCTTACAGACCAATCAGAACGCCTTCACAGAGGTAGGAAAATTGCTTTATTCCCTTTTTTCCACTTTATTGGGCATAATGCACTTCGAGATTCGTACTTAGAGCAGAAGGTCCATCATATATTGGTTGATGCAAATGATTTTCCTAGAAGCGTAACAGAAATGGAAAAGAAAGAGACGCAATAGACAATGACTTCAGATATGCAGAGCTGCATGCAGTGTTGTCAGAGGCATCAGCATCTCCACGGTAAATATTCTGTTCCTGAAGTGCACCTTCATCCCTCCAGAACAGCCAGCAACCCAGCACGGTGAGGAATTGTAACCCAGGAGTACAAACCTGAGCCCCTTGTGCACAGCACATTTACCCCAGCAGGCTCCAGACTTCAAGTGAGCACCATGAAACACTGTGGTCCTGTGCCCCAGACAGAGTCCAGCTGCTGTATTTTATGCTGCGTTTCTTGGATGAAATTACTTACAAGACTTCACTTTTATTAGCACAAACTGGAAAATTGTTATATAACAAGTACATTGATAATTTAAATTCTTGCTCCACTTCAGAGTTTTATTATTCAAATATTGTTTTGTCCAAAGAAGTCATTGTGCAAGACATTGTCCACAATTCTGGGTACTGCTGAAAGAGGAAAAAGATTAAACTGGGAAACAGTGATTCATGAAAATCAAGTGTTCTCAGGAATGCACTAGCTTCTATTAATTTTCGTGCAGAAGATGTTCCAGGATAAAGTGAAGGAAGACAGTAATACAGTTCCTTTTTTCTTTTCTCATTGAATAAAAATAACAATTGTCAAATCATCTTTATCAAAATCTTTTGAGAAATCAGCTGTACCATGGTAGAAGTGCCAAATCACATAAGCATCACATGAAAAGGTTGGCTGAATCCCTTGTGAGACATGATTTTTGCAAATTCTACTATTACATTTTAACTGAGTTAATACTTGCATGCCCTGTAGCACTCATCTGCACAAATTGAACCCTTTTGGGGGATGCACAGTAAAGAGATTTATGACCTGGCCATTTACATAAGCTGTTTGGGCCGAGCTCAGGTACACTCTGGAAAAGTACTGCTACTGATTTCCAAATGTCATAGAGTAGCTGGTACTTACTCCATAACTCATCCAGAAAAGCATTTTCTTCCAGAATAAATTTTTTAATGTTTGGTAAATTTCTGTTCAGTTCTTAACGCGTATGAAAGACATGTTTGTTTGCTGCAAGTCTCCAGTCTAGACATTTTTAAAACTTGGGCAGCAAAGCCACTGAAACAGATAAATAATGCAGTCAAGGAGTAAAATGTTTAGGATCCTGGAAGGAGAGAGACTGAAAGTGGGAAAAAGCAATGTGTGAGAGGATCGATCTCTCAGGAAGGTGATATGATAAAAATTATGGACTACTGCTCCAGCAGTAGTAAACTAAGCAGATATTCTGAATCTTTCTGTGTCACAGTTGTGAAGATGTAAATATCCTAGCTTAAAAAACCCTCTGCTTTTAGGTATAAACAAGCCTGTGTTATATTTTGGACAAACTATTATTTGTAAAGTTGCAAAAGACCAATGTTTCCTTTCACTTCATACGTTTTAATTTTTTTCTCTACTTAAAAATTTAAAACAAAGTCGGGGGTGGTTTAGTTTGCAAATGTTATGCAATTACTTCCTTTAGTTACAGCATCCCTTCCTTGGTGACCTTCAGAATGCTACAATAATCAAACTGTAGCTGTCCAAAATCATTCTGAGTTGATTTTGTTCAGGTGAATATTCTTTAATTTAATTTAAATGCAAAATTTCACAAAATCCAAACAATAGTATATTATCATACAAATAAAATTGTGAAAGAATGGTATTTGGACTCTACTAGAAACCTACTTACGTTGAAAATATTAACTATTTTCTCTAGGGAAAAAAATCCAAGGGAAATTAAGTTCTTAAATCACAAAGATTGTTATATCACAGACATATTAATTTTTAATATATCTTTTAAAAGTGTTAGAATTTCAAAATTTGCTGTGAATCAGAAAAAACTCCAGTGACTTTATACCTTGACATCAAGTTCTCATTAAGAATATGTTAAAGAACATTCCACACTAAAGCATGTAAACTCAAGCCTATTGGAAGAAGCATGCCCAGAGGTTATATTATACAGCATAAGGCATTGCCGTGCACTGTTTTTCTAAAAGGTTTAAATAAAGTGTGTACCTATCCCATTGTGGAGCTTTCATACTACATGATGAAACCTAATGCAGTTCACATATTTCTTTGACTATTGTACAGAAATAATAAATATATCTTGTTTAAAAGGAACAAGGAAGAGCATGAACACATACACTCACACCCAGACTCCTGCCCACCCTCAAAGCAAATATTCACACCCTGTGGTGACAGCTGAATTGTTCTGTGGTAGCAGATCATCTTTCGAGGGTTGGTAGATTTAAAGAGGAAGGCCACTAGAAATCATGTATCAGCCCTTTTGTGATGTGGATTGCTATGGGTAAAAATAATGGTGACTTTTTGTTAAAGCAAACTGCAAGAAGGCCCAACACCATGCTGGTTGGTTTTCCTTTTTTTTTTTTTTGCTTTCCCTGTAGCCCTGGATAACTCACTGGCTGTAGAAGCTGGTGTGATGATTAAAATCTTCTCACCTGAAGTAAGCGTTATGATAAATTAAACAAATACAATTTTCTGCTTTATAATGAGAAGAATCTGACTCCAGATTCCACTGCATGGGTTTATATTAAGTAAAAGTCAACAGCTGTGTGAAGTGCATTAACTCCAGATGTTTGTACAATAAATTCCTCTATCTAAGGTCCTTCCATCATCAATGGTGAACCGCAGACCTTCTATGGCTTGATCCGTTGACATGATGACATCTACTTTGGTAAAAGGGAAGTGCTGCCAAAGAGAATCCTCTTTGTTACTAAAGGACTGAAAAGGGAAGTCAGGTGTAGACATTGCAGGTGTCTGTATTTGGATATGAATCCCATCTCAGGTGTTCAGCAAGCGACAGACTTCCGCTTTGAGTCATGAGGAAATCCACATTCAAGAAAAGGGATACCAAGGGATACCTTACTCTATTGCTCTATTATTTCTTAAAGATCTAATCTCCATTTTTGGAGCATGAAAAAGGATGTTACTGCTAGTATCCATGTTGGGTATCTCCATTTTAGAATAGATTCTGACTTGAATTCTTGGGGGTAGTTAGAAAAGTAAACTATAGTAAAATGTATGCAGAGCATTAACAGGATAATATTAGTTATGAAATATGAAAAATCAGAATGAAACTTTGTATTAAAGATTAAACTTATCAGTCACCTAAATAAGCACTCATATGCTCTGTCAGTGATAGTAGCATCATTTGGCTGATGCTGTTGATCTACCACAGTGGTATTTTGAAATGGAAAGCTATTAAACAAATAGATGTATTGAAATTAGTGGTATTCACAGTGGTGTAGTCAAAATTCTTCTATATTTTCATGATTGAATCTCCTAGTGGAAGTCATGTTTTGCCTTTCTAATTATATATTTGGTTGCCCAGAGCTAGCTTTATGCTTTGGAGAAAGCCAAACTCGATTCAACAACTTTTTGAAAGTAACGTTTCTATAATGCAGCTAAAAAAAAAAGTAAAATATTCAGAAGGGGAATAGCTAATTCTAAGTATCACAGTATATTCAAAAAAACATCAAGATGCATGTAGTCAGGCAGATTCTGTCTGCTATGAGGCAGCTTCTTCCTTTTTCCCTTTTATTAAATGGAAGTCTGTTACAATACTACTCTTTTACAGTACTCCAGACCTGCTTTCATCTTATTCTACAATCGGAAAAATGAGGAATCTTTTTTTAATTAAAGTTGTGATTTTTATATGGTCACAGGAAAGGGAAAATAACAAATGTGGTAATACTTAATATAAAATTACAAGAATTGGCAACACTGTGTTTGTCAACGGGATGGAAATGATGCTATGTTTATTGTTTTCTTTTTGTAAAGATGATCTCTTCCTTCTTTTGCTTAACTTTTGTAGCAACCATCTAGCTTTGTTCAAGCTCAGCAGATCATTAAAACCGGTGGTCTGGGCTTCCAAGGACTCAACAAAGGCCTTACTGCAACCCTGGGCCGTCACGGAGTTTTTAACATGGTTTATTTTGGATTCTACTTCAATGTGAAAAACATTCTTCCAGTCAATAAAGTAAGTTCTTCATACAATGTAGTAGACAATCAGATAAGAAGTTTGACATTTTAATTCACACTGTATTTTTCTGTGCAAAGCTGTGGTATTTAGTGATAAACAGTGACTAACCTACCTCTGTTTTGCAGAAATGCATAGTATTTTAATGGAAGCATATTAAGGACTTGAACTTCTCACTTTTTAAGGAAAGCTGAGTGTAGTCATATTTGAATTATCATTTTTATGAATTTGCCTTTATAGCATGGTAGCAGTGTGAAAAGGCAGCAATTGAGATACAGAGATGTGCTTATGTTGGGGATGTATGCACTTTTTTTGTGGCAAACTGGCTTAGGAGAGAAAAATCAGTTTCCAGAACTTCGTTCAGTATTCACAAAGGGGCTAAGCTTGCAGAGATGGCCAAGTTGCAGTATGTAGCTTATTCTGGCCAGGCAGTGGACCTATTTACTCAAGAGAGAGTTCAACCTAGTTCAGCCTGAAGGATGACAGGGAAGATTCATCCATATGGGAGAGAGACACCCCAAAACAGGATGTAAAGAGTCATGCACAGGGACTTTATATCATTTATAATTTAAAATAAAAAGAATCCTTATAGCTGTAATTTCACTTAAAGAAATTTTGATAGTCCTACATTACTTTAAATAACAAAGGAAGCATTTCCCTGTACAACAGAAGGAAATTTTACTAATGAAAATGTGGTAATATCAGCAACTTTCTAAATGACCATGTGAGAAACAACTAATGGTTTATTAATGATTCCAGTATGCTACTTACTGAAGTGTGTTTTCACTAATGTGATTTTTAGATGATGACAGTTAAACAGTCACAGGTGTAATATGTAGTGATATACATGTAAGAAGGTGCAATTCACATCAAAAGGGATCTGTTTCTATTCCCAGATGAAGTAACACCTCTTTTTTTTCTGCTCTTCTGAGTTGCCTGGTATTTTTGTTGGCAGCGTTATATAAATGGAGAAAAGCTCCACTTCTTATTTGCAGATCATTACAGTAAATTGAATTGTTCAAGAGCAGCTGACCCACAAGTTTCTACAAGTTTCTTACAGTGTATTTAAGCATATTTTACAGTGTACTTTAGTCACACATTCTAAAAAGTCAAGGCACAAACATAGCTTGATACTAACATAGGAGTAAACACTTTTGTGTTGATCAAAAGGTGAAAAAATTATAAGCATTATCCAGAAAATTCATAAAAATATGCAGGTAAGAACAGAGACTAGTGTGCAGCTTCTGTGGCAATCATGGGAGATGTTCTTGCATAGCAGTTGAATAGTTATAGTATTTGGCATAAGCATGCTTTCCTAGCCTTTCAGATTTTCAAAAATAGGAAACGATTATTACATTACTAGAAAGATTCAGAGCTTTATGATCTAAAGGAAATTAGTACTTCATACAGATTTTCTATGATGCAGAAAAATTTTAATATCTACAACATAGGTTTGAATATATGTGGAAAACAAAAGAGAAATTACTTCAATGTCAGCCGGTGATCCAGCTGTCCTCAAATACTAGCAAAATCAAAAGGCAATTTAATCAATGTGGGATTAACTGCAAATGAGTGGAGAGGTTTGTGCTTCACCGGTGCGCAGTGCCGTATATGGTGGCTTGCGCAGTGGCTACGTCTGTGCTAGTAAGTTGAGTAGCGATGCCGAAACTCAGCTGTCTGTGCTGTTAAACATTCCCTGGCACGGCTTTGGCCCTGGCCAGCCACCACAGTTCCTGGGTACAGCTTAGGAGCTAGTGAAGACAAGGAACCCTCCCTAATGGGCTGGTTTCATGCAGCCAGTCTGTTTTGAATGGTAATAGCGTTCTATAGTGCTAATAAAGTTAAGAGGACTCTCTAGGCCAGCCAGCATCAGTGCCATAGACAGTCTGTACAGATACAGCCAATAATTCTGATCAAACTCCCATTGAAATCAACGCAAACTTGCCCTGAATTTAAGAAAACAGATCAGGCCTCATCTCACTTGTGCTAGCCAACATTATGTCTCAGGTACTTACATGCATTGAATTTCTCTTCTTTGACTGCTAAATTGAAGTATTTAACAATAATTTGTGACCTGTAACTTAAAACTCTTCTGTCAGTGGGCAGATACTAGAGGCTGAGAGTTATCAAACCCAAACCTGTACAAGGAATTTGGTAGAAGCTGGTTTGCAGTTAGTCTGAAAAATGTTAAACAGTTGTTAATTTGTCTAGATTTCTCACATACTTGATTTCATTACAAAATCTAGTTTGTTAACTTTGTATATATTGCCAGAAAAGAAAGTCTTAAAACCAGTCTTGCAATATTGACAAATATAAAAAAATTATATATTAAAAAACTGTGAAATAAGAGTACTACGCTTGTGAAATAATTCTGACTATTGACTATGTATTTTCTGTTCACCATCTGTAACATAAGTGTAAAATGTATGAAAATCTCTGAATGAACCTTTTAGCTGTCAGCTAAACTATGCATTAAATTTGCATCCCAATTAGGGATGTTTTCAGCCTATTTTGCCAAAAACAATAAATCTTGTAGGTTGAATGGTCAAATGGTATCAATGACATATGTGGGTTGTAAATGTCCGTAATGAATAATTTTTCGTATGTTCAGTCTATTCTGCTAAACAGACCACTTACAGCCAACCTTGTGCTCTGTTTGCTGAAAGTGGAGTGTGCCAGATTTCTTTCAATAGGCACTAATGTATCAACCATAGAGAATTAGCAACTTTGCCTCTGCCCTAACAATGAAATTATTTTGTAAATGTCATCTGCCTTTATAGCGCATTTCATAGGTGTCCAGCAGCTTTCACTTTTCAATTTTTTATCATAATTTGGTTTGCTTTTAAACATTAGTTTCATTAAAACCTTTGCTCATTACCACCTCCGAGTGGCTGCCACGTTTCT
>VWZW01005303.1:629426-649426 GCA_013397115.1 Edolisoma coerulescens | reverse complement strand
GATTAATCATGAAAGCAAATCCCTGGGCCCTCAGACTTTGTCAGCCCACAGAGGCAGTCTGCGTCGAAAACAGCAGAAGCCCCAGTTTGAACAGTGTCCCATTCCCATGAAAATGTATTTCCAGTTGTTCAAGCTGGTTGTTTAATATGCAAGAACACACATAGGTAAAAGCAAGTAGGTACAGAGCCTGTTCTGCAGTATAAAGGAAGCATTAAGTTTGTCTGTAAATGTTTGCATATCCAATCCATCTGGCTAAGTGCTAGACCATGCCTGGTTATTGTGCAGGGTAAGGAAGAAGGTGGGGAGGGGAAACAAGGAGCTCTAGAGCTAAAAGCCTTTTCCCTCACTCTCCAAAGATACTGGATTACATAAAGAACAAAGAGAAGGCAGTGTTTAGCTTTCCCAGTACCTCTTAGCACCGCAGATTTTGGAATAAAATTTTCCATCTTACAAATAACTATGCATTCTGGCCCAGATCCAGCAAGTCAGTTAAATTTGAACTTCATTCTAAATACTTTGTAGTTCCATTGACTAACTAATATATAGGTTTGACTTTCTGATGAAACAATAATACAATCTTTGTTGTGACTGGGAAGGTAATTCCTTCTTCCAACATGTGAGTGTATACAGGAAAAGAGATACACAAACAGATCACACAGTATGAGATTTGGAAGCAGCCTTGATTTGAGTTCAAATCACGTCTTTAGACATTGTGTCTATGATTTGTTTGTTGGTCAAAGCCTTTTGCAAACCTCTGCTCTGTCTAGTTGTCTGTGAGTTCCTTTTTACAGAGGAGGATTTCAAGTCTGATGATGGTTCCTTAGGATGAGTGATATGGAGACACTCATGTGGTAGTTCTGTGTGCCTGGTTGTCTGAGCCTATCCCCAGAAAGGTGAGCCCAGGTCAGCAGAAGACACATTTGTTAGAGGAGCCTCTCCAAGCTGCCAACTGAACCAACAGGCAAAGGAAAGAAAATATTTATGCCCCAGTGCTGGCACCCACAAGTAATATATTTTTACTCATGCAGCCTGGTTCTCTTTGCCCATGTTCTCCAACTAGAAGCTTCTCTATGTCTTTAGTTATACATATACCTTCTGAAATGTTCCTTTCTTTATCTCATACAGTAATTACAGCCCAGTTACAGTCTGGCTTCACTAACAGTAAAGATATTTCATGGCTTTCAAGCTGGGATTTTATACTGTTATCAATTCTAGCAAATAATGCCATTTCATTAGATCAAAACTTGCCTGCACATTTGTATCCAGGAAAGATTATACTCATCTCAATACCGTGATTTTCCACTTTAGACATGGTGAAAAACGGGTGAAAACCTCTCTTGAATCTTTCGTGGAAGCATTTTCATCCTGGAGATGAATTTTTGTCATTCCACCAGTCAAGTTGCTTTCATGGCCAAATCTAACTAAACAGGCACACAAATATACACATATTCAGATTAAAAGTTTCTACTTGTAGAAGAACAAAGAAAAATATTAATCTTGAAAAAGTATTAGGAAAAATCACACTGAGGGTGAATTTGATTTAATACGCAAGCTATTTCCATCAACTTTATAATCTAATATAAGTGAAATTGGTATGGATTATGAATAGGTAAATTTTTAGTGAACTCGGGAAATAGTAGAATTATCCATTTTGCAAATAAGGCTTTGCCATATGCTGGTTTATATTGCGCACTAGAAATGGTCTATAAAATCTTGAAAATACTGGATTTTCTATGTAGTAAAATAATATCTTTTCTTCCAGGTGGTGCAGTGATGCTTTTGGTTTACGAATACGTTTATGCATGGCTTCAGGATACAGTTAATCACAAGTAGCACTTCTGAAAAATGTACTCTTTAAAATGATATGCATTCTAAAATACACTATAATAAAATAAAAGTGATTCTTATCCTTTATAATGCTGAATACCTTCAGATTGCAGTGATGTTAATACAGTTCAAAACAAATAGGGTCGTTAGGTCCTGATCCAAGAAAACATTTAAGCACATGCTTTTCTGTAAATGCAAAATTAAATAGCACTTGACATTTGTAATTGTTTTGCTGGACCAAGAGAAAATATAAAGCAGACATAAGAACCAATTAGTTTTTGAAGGACAAACTGAAATTTCTTGACACAGAATCATCCTATGTAATCATACACTTTTCTAAAAGTTTCAGCTGAAATGGCAAGATGAAAACTTTCAGGGCATTTTAAAGAAAAAAAATGAGTAATCCTGTGGGGGCAGATACTAAACTATTGTAAATTGACAGCTCCACTGACTCCACTGTAAGAAAATGACCCATACTCTGCAACTCTTGAGTCGGTCTTGGGTCCAGTTTCAATTCAGCCCAGTATGATTTCAGCATTCATAGAAGAGCTTTTCAGGTTCTTGGGAGTTTGGATAGAAAAGGACAGCACAAGCAGCCACAACTTTAAAAACATGCATAGTGCTAAATATCCTACTTGTTCTTAGCCATATATATGATATAAATCTCACTCGGAACACAGAAGATACTGAAAATAATTAGTCTGCATCGAGTTACATAAAAATGCAAAACAATGTGGGATTCGTAGAAGAAATGAGTAAGTAAATTAACAGAAAAAAGTAATTTTAGGCATATGAGATTTTACTGCAAATTTTTTATCCACCTTGATATACTATTCCCGAAAGAGCTGTCCTGTGATAAAAATGCTCAGTGCACCCTGACTGCCCCCTTAGCCTTTCATTTCCACCATGGAATGGTGAAACAAGGTTACAGACTGATAGCACATCTGCAGTTTTAATTAGCTCGCCATACCTCGAAGAAATGCACCTTTCTGTAGATAAAAAAATGTTACTCTGAAGATAAAATTTTTTGCTTTTCCCAGTCACTGTAAATATAAATATTTCAGGGTTGTACTCATATTCTTACTAGACACTCTAACTCTGTGAAATACAGTAAATTCTGCTATGCTGACTGAAGACATAGTTTCTGCTCACACAGTTGCGCCATTCTACATTTTAATTTTAAAAACTCTGTAAATAATTTAAAATCACACATTACTCTGTTATAAAATATCTCCATTATCTAACTTGGTTTGTTGTCAAACAAGCACATATCTTGCAGTTGTTGAAAGTTTCAGTATCTCCCCATACTGTAGTCACACTGTAATGTTAAATGTTCTTCCACTTAAGGAGGTACAAACCTTTTCCTTAGCAATCCTAAAGAAGTATCTTTCTGCATTTTTATTTGAAAATGGCAGTTCACATGTCAAGTCTCATCTCAAGAGTGTTTTTTATGCATTGTAAAAGCAACAAAAAGCTAAATATAGAAGTGTGTTTTCAGCGCTTTCAAGGATGCTTGTATCGACATGCTCAATAAGCCTCTCTTTTGTCTGATTTTGGCAACAGTGGCTTTTCATACCTATGCCATTTCATAACTAAAATCAATAAAATCAGCTCTGTAAAGTGTATGGTTTTAAGGCAAGTGTTTCTCACTGTTGCATTTTACTGTCAGTTCTTGGCCGAAGACACTACTAAGACAATTTCAAAAACTAAAGCAAAAGGCTTTATAATTTGTCTTTTATTAATTTAGGGCATTCAAAATACAAAAATAAAATGCTTTAAACATACTGTATATACATATATAGCCTTCGGTTTTACATCCTTTCCAACATGATTTTTTTCAGTTAGTAGCTCAGCCTGATCTTGGATAAAAGGAGAAACAGTCAAAAACAGAAAACAGCATGTAATGGGAAAACAAACCTGTGAAAGTGCCAGCCCAATCCCCCATTAATCCTCATGTAAAATGGGCTGAAATTTAGTTCTACACTAAGGATCTTCTGAACTGGGGCCATGCAAACACAGTTTGGCTGAAGGGAGTATTATTAGACTTCATTGATTTCTTTGGAAACATATAACACCCTGGGAATGAAGTGTAGACTTTTCAGATTAAAAACTTACATTCTGCACCCACATATACTGCGTATTTCCCAAATGCATCCAGTCACCTCAGTGGGGTCACTCCAGATTTATACCCTTGTACTTGACAGCAGCAGTTAACCCTTATTTATTATTTTTTAGGAAACAATTCCCTTTTTCTTTTTAATTCAATGTAAAATGGTTTAGAGTTGTGTGGTTAGTAAGCTAACATTTTTCAGTTTTAAGTTTACCCAGGAGTATAAGCAGTGAAATAGTCCTTGGGCAAAGGAGTATTCTACATCGAAGATTTACATTTGAAAAAAAATTTGTGAAACTTCACACCAAAAAAATCCATCACAGGCAGTTCACCAAGAGCCAAGGTCAGGTACTTTTGCTCACTCTGAGCAACACTTTCTGCATGCAGCCCCGCTGACTTCCCATTCAGGGGTAAGGTATCGTGTACAGCAGGCAGATGTGCGGAGAGCTGTACCTAAACAAACACAAAACAAAAATGGTTTATGATGATGTATCCCATGGGAGGAATAATTAACATAATGTCCTGCCCTTGCTTTATAAATTATCCTGATTTAGCTGAAGATAATGCAAATAACTGATACAAGCTAAGGATCTGTCTGTCTGTCAAAACACACTAATTCCTCTTTGGAATGTCAGGAAAGACAACTTTTATTCCAGAAATTATCTCGTGTTACTCAAGAAAATTTGGAAAACTTTTAACACAGGCACACTTTGTTACAGGCTTGTGAAGCCTTGAAGCTCAAAAAAGCTGAGTTTTGAAAGGTGTCTCTTCCTTTTGTTTGGGGTTTTTTTTTTCCCTTTGGTGTCCCTTGAGTTCTATGGAAAACAATAGATAGACTCACTCCATAATTCTGTAATACAGTAGAATGACTAAGTTGAAAGCTAAAATCCTCTTGCCAGCTTAATCACTTATCTACTTATGATCTTTTTCTTATCTTTTTTTTTCTCCATTTTATCTTTAGTGAAGAGCTTGTCTAGTATTAAAGTGATTTCTTTTTGATGGTGTTAAGGCTCAGTTTATTTCAGCAATAACAGGATAAAGGTAGAATAACATCCGTCATGTCACTAACAGCGTGGCAGAGTGGAAATGCACTTGCACGTGCTTTGCCTTTAGTGGTTTCAAAGGAACATCCTTGAAAAAGTGTTCTACTGAATAACAAGGGTTTCAGCATCTCATTAAAGCTAAACAGCTGTTGAATACATTTGAGGCTGAAGGACATGAATCACATCCAAGATCAGATCTTTCTTTCCTTGGGGCCAAATATAATATCTGTGTTCTTTATAGAAATGCAGTTCTGTTAACTATTTTTTAGTGCAAGAAGCAAAGGTGGCAACAGCCAGCTGAGTCCATCTATAGTTCAGTGGACATACTGTACGTGACATAAGTCCTGATTACTTAGATTGTTATGAAAATTTACCCACAGCTGCCTTGGTGATGAAAGCTGGAAATCCACGAAAAGAGAACTATATTTTAATAGGGACTATATTTTACTTTCCCACTGAATTAGTGGTTTTAATATGGGATGCAGACAGAACAATATATGAAGAATGGTATTTTCTCCTTTGCTTTAACTATGTCTACAGTAATTTAAGTTATTGCAAAACATTTTTAAAAATACACAATATATTAATAGTCTATGATGGATATGAAATGTCACACCAGGCTTTTTTTTTTTTCCACATTCATATTCTGAACATACCTACAGCATGGGAAAAGCATAATAATAGTCAGAACTTTATTATTGCCCAAGGAAAACAGGTAAATTTTCAAAGATCAGAATGTTAGCTCTCTTGGGATTAAAGTTTAAAGCAAAATAACTGGCACAGAGTACTTGCCACTGCATACAGAAATGTAGAAAGGAAATTTGCTAATATTAAATAATATCTCTGTTTGTAGCACCACCACCAGTATACCTATAAGGGAAAAAAAATGCTTCAGAACAACAATGTAAACTTTACCAAGAGCCATACTTTACATTCATTAAAGCAGAAATTGAAGACAACTTTCTGTTTAAAAAATTACAACATAATCTTAGGGCTGGACACAAGTGAGCTGAGAATGATGGTACAATTCTGTTTCTCAGTGGGGTTTTCGACTGATAAGGCTTTGTAAGCGTCTCTGCACAGGTTGCAGACTAACAGCATTTTCCTCTACAGTTTTCAGTTTTGTTCAGATATTTTCCACCAATTTCTGTTTGTACACTTCATATGAATGTGGTGTTTCATGAATCTGGGAGGCTGGGTATGAATGTGGAGAGTTACTTAGCTGGATTTCTGCCTTTGACTTCTGCCAAAGAGATAAGTATTTCATAAGATGTTGAAGCCTCCACTGTGGCACAAAAACATGACCAAAAACCCCTACCTAAACCTCATCACCTGAGGCTATCACCCCACCATGCAAAGACGTAGAAAATAACTAGAAATCNAAGGGGGGGGGGAGAAATGTACCGGAAGGTGAAAACAAATGGTGTCAAAAGCCTCTATTTACAAATGGATAAAATCACAAAGATCTTACTACTGCCTGATGGTGGCAACATGCCAGAAGAATCGGAAAGCCACCAATGCCTTCCTTCTATATTTGATTACCAGAACCTAATAAAACAACAAAAAAAGACCTCCTAATAACAGTGGGTTGTACAATCTCATCGATTACAGGGTTGTTCTCTAGGCAATTGGCAAACACTTCCCATTCAGCCACCTTTGCTGATTCAAGGCATAGCAGAATTTTCTGTGGTGATTTTTCTTTATTGATTTTTGCACAAATCTTAGTAACCATTGCACATTTAGAAAGTTTGTGATGATTAAGAATAAATATGTGTGGTTTGACCAGGAGAGAGTGGAACAAGGCTCCACAAGCCCTTTGAGGGACACAAAGTCTTTAGGAGCGCAACACCACACTTCTCTCAGTTTCTGATGTTGTCTTCAGCTCTTTCAATCCCAAAAGCCTTACAGGAGACAAGTCACGAGGAGAAATGCCAAGTATCGCCAGCATGAAGAGAGCAGTCCGTGAGCTAGGCTCAGGGAACGAGGAGCCAGCGAGCTCGTGGTGCTCCTGGACCAGCTCCTGCATCAGAGAGCGGAGGCCGTGACAGAGTGGCTGCCCTCCCTGGCTGTCTGCATGCCCTTGAATGCCAGCGAGGCGGGGATGTCGCAGCTGTGGGGGGACAGTGGGGTGCCCCCGGCGTGCTGCCAGCCATGGCTCGCCATGTAGCTGGATGGAGTGGCGCTGTACGTCATGTAAGGTGACACTTGGGCTGGTGTGGCGTAGGGAGGCATGGCTGGTGCTGACACGAAACTGCTGACGGCTGGGAGGCCATTGGGTGCCTGAAAGGAGAGGGAAGGGAAAAGCGTTTCTAAGAGAGTAAGACACATTGGATCTGGCATAAAATAAGCTGCTCTCAGATGTTGCTGGGACTTTGTACCAAAACTAGGGCCAGGGGGGATACCAAGAAAGAAACCCTTAACCATTCCCCTGAATTTCAGGGGCTCAGTGGCCCCTTCTGCTTTGCTTGTAAGACCAGTTACCCCACTGTGATCAGTGCTTCATACCTCTCCCAACAACCTGTCCCAGACAGGGACCAGCAGCAGATGTTTAGGGAACACCAAGAGCGGAGCAGGAAGTGCTAACCCCCCTGTACACCTGGCTACCTTCCTGCAAGCTGTTGTTGATGGATTCCTAAAAGCTCAAGGTGCATCTAATCATTACACTTGAGAGCTACTGGAAGGATTTGTAATGAGTTTCTCCCTTCTCTCTCACTGAACACCTTAATGCACTTGGCAATGACTTCCACAGGTTGGAGTAGATGAACTGCAACATTTACCCACCTTTCCCAAATTTTGCAAAGGGTGTTGGTCACTGTGGCAAGCCATGGTGGGTAGTGCTGTGGCAGCTTAAGCTGGGTGTGCAGTGACCACAGCCATCTCAGGGCAGGAGAGACAGACCCATCCCTGTGCCTCACCTCTCCCGGCCCTGAAGGAGGGTGGGCTCAGCCTGAGATGCCACGGGCAGGTGCGGGCACAGATCTGAAAGCAACACTCCCCAGAGTGAAGAGGTAACAGCAGCTGGGGGAGGTGGAACATCTTAAACTCTTTGGTAACTGTTTGTTCAGAGCATGAGTCAGACTATAGTAGTAGTATTATTGATGGTTTCTTTTAAAAATCTGTTTTCTAGATACTAGGGATAAAAAACTTATAAATGTTCTTTGCTCATAGCTTCTCCTGGTTTCAATAGTGCACAAAACAATTGCAGGGCTGGGTCCTTTCCTGCAAGCTGTTTTCCTAGGTCCTTCTGTAGGCTGGGGAGAAGGGTTTCTATTTAAATAGAGATGGGAGAGTCCTTCAGCCATGGTGTGATTTCACAATTAATGACTCCTTATTTAACTAAAAAGTGTTCGGTGGTTTATATCACACCCATAAATGTTTCTTCAGCACAACAGGTACAAACCAAGATTATTTATCTTGCTTAAGTTTCAATTTTTGTAGTGTTTGTTTTAGGATTTGGGGTGGCATTTTTTTCTCAAAAATGTTTCCTATCTGGATATGAAAGAATATTGATTCAGCAAATCCTGTAGCATCATCATACGGTACAACTGCACCCAACCTGAATAGTGAAAAGTTAAGAAATGAAACAGACTTTTGTTTCTGCTAAAACTTCACATGATGTTAACATTTCACTTTTTCAGTTTCTGCCTGGATTGCACCTGCCTGATTTCCAGTATTTACCTTCATAAAGGGCACTGGCTTGTTTTCAGGCTCATGAGTTTCCTATCCATGTAACTCACAGTTCCACTGTCTAGACCATCCTCTCATTGTCATTTGGGAAACAAAGCAGTAATTCTGCTGGACTCCATCAATATAAACCTGTACAGCAATCTAAAGCAGCAGAAGACAGCAATGGGATCCTGGCCACAAGCTTCCAATAGGAATATTAATTAGTACAAAACATACAGCTGCAGGAGCAACATAATTGTCATTCCAAATCCATAAATATTTTGGTGAACTTGCCTTATTCTTTTGAAAATGCAAATCTGTGATCTGACCAGTAACTCGAATTATGTGCTCCCTGCTGTGATTCAGAATTACACTTTAGCCTGAGCTAAATGTGTATTACACATGTAGTGTATTATACATTTAGCCTAAGCTAAATGTGTATTACAACAATACTAATTAATACAAACCTGCAAATAATTGCACTGCAAATCAGTACAATTCTTGAATCACATGGAAAATTATTTCATTGAATTTACTGGAAAGTAAAAAGTGTAACTGGCCCTAAAAAGCTGCTATTCCAATGTGCAAACATGAAACAAGAATGAGCACCTCTGGTTTTTGTAACAAGCACCAACAAAAAGCTTTCCACAGGGGCAGAAGAGCCATTAAATCCAGGTTGTAATGCTGGGACATCAAGAGCCACAACCCAAGCATATTCTGCATAGAGAAGTACAGAAACCCTGAAGGGGTGGGTGCTGGAAGGAGAAAATATATGGGACAATCCCTGAAGTCGTGTAGCCATTGAGGCAGTGGAAACTTCCAGCCTCTAAACCTCAAAAGAGGTTTCTTGGACTCTGTGAATCCACCCTGTTCCTCAGGCTTTCCCACTCCCAAGGAGGCTGGTACCAAGCAGTGGGCTCAAGGCTGTGCCTGGAAGCCCCATTTTAAGTAGGGTTCCTCATTATGAGTACTCGTGTTCTGTGAAGCCTTAGCTGTGCTTTTGGAAGGATGTGTTAGTAAGTACAGGGTAGATCTGTGCCAGGCAATGTGCCAGCAAGGCATCTCTTTGCTGGGCCACCAATGTTCAAGCCCATGCCCTGGCCTCCTGCATCTCTACTGACAAGGCCACCAGGGGTTCCTCACCAGCCATAAGCAGATGACTTGACATCATCTGAGGCAAATCTGAGCTCCTGAACAGCTCACATTAATGCAGATGCTGTTGATAAATATTTGGTCCAATCACACATATGTTCTATGGCCTTACAGCGCAGTCTTTGAACTATAATTAATGGAGAAGCCCAAGTTTCCTAATGAATTGTACTGTACATGCCACCAGGGTTGTTTTTTGATAAAAAGGATGGAAATTGACTAAAAATTCAGTAGTTTTTCTAAAAGGTTAATTTAAAAGAATACCTATACTGATTTATAACAGCCAGAACAACCCTTTTACACACACACACAGACACACACACACTTATTCAAAATACAGCTGTGAAAACTGTTGTTTTTATAGTCTATTCTGAATGTCAGAAAGATCTTGCCCCAACTACTGAGGGCAGGACATGGAGGCAGTTGTGTAGGGACCACCAGCTGCAACCTGTCAGAGGCCACCAATGCTGTCTGTCATCACTGCCTCACTGAATTGGTGGATCATTCTTATTTTTGTTGCCCTGCTACAAAGCTTTACCACTCAAAACCATGATTCTGTGGATGCCACAGATGCCCTCAGCCAAGCAGGCGGCACTGGGATGGGTAGGAACTGGCCTAGCACAGAGTGCAATTCTGCCTCGGGGGAGGTTTGAGCCATACCCACAAAGCAGTCAGAGGCTTCCTCTGACCTGAATTTAAAAATGAGGGGATAGAGAAAAATCTCACTTTATGTGACTTAAAACTATGTTACTCAAAAAAAGCCCCCCCAAAAAACCACCCTTAATTTTCATCTCTGACTTTCATCTGTGAAAGACTTGACCTAATAGCCTTAACACGAGAATTTTTACTTCCAAACAGCTTTAGATACAAAGTGTAGGTTATCTGAAGGGTTGAATCTTGTCTGTCAATCTGGCACTTTTTACAAACATGACATTCACTTAAAATAAATGGAGGGGATTAAGTTCCATGACCCTGTATATACTGGATGAATAATTCATCCTGCAGTATTTCAATCAGAGGAAATGAACACCAAAATCTAAACATTCATAATTAGGAGTGCAAGAACCCCACAGTGTTTATGGATTTTTAAAACCCTAAGAATTTGTTTTAAGTGCAGAGGTTCTTGAACCTGGTTTTTAAGTTTTATAAATATTTTTTTTCTTAATTTGAACCATCGTTTTTCAAGGGAAATCTAATTTTTTAAAGCAAACAAACAAACACGTAGTTCTAGCTGAACAAGAACCTCTGCTGTGTAAGAGATAAGGGTTCCCATTTGAAAGTGCCGATTTTCTGGCTTCCACAAAGATCAGAGAGAAACTTTTGCTCTGAATTGCTGCTTCTATCAATGTTTTGAGACAACTGATGGAATAAGTATTTCCAAGTTTAAGAGCTGCATTTGAAACCTAGAACACATGACCTCCCACCCACTCACAAGTTCATTCAAACATATTCTTGCAAAGATACCAGCAAAACAAGAGTAATTGGGTCAGGATCCCAAGTTGGGTCTGATGCCTTTCTGCCAAGTTACTGCTGATATCTGCCAGTGACAGTAAAAGGAATATCCAGGTGAGAAATCAAAGCCGGGGTGGACATAAAGACTTGCTTTAGGTCACACAAAATGGTACTGCTGAAACAAGCAGACTGCACATATTTTCACCAGTAAAGGAGTTGGTTGAGTAGTTTTAACAGATGGAATCTTTAGTTTTAATCGCTTTAGATACAATGCTAACTAGAGACGACTTTTTTTGTCATTGTTTTCGGTCTGTTTGTGATTTGCACCACAGAAGGAGTGGGTGGATGAAAAGCAAGTCTAGAACCAAGCTTATGTGGGAATGTCTTTGGAATAAGTAATTTCCATTAGTTGCTTGGACTCCTAAAAGTCAGAGCAGTTCTTCCCCAAACCAGAGGTAACCACCACAAACACCTTGATATCTGTTTTGAAGATTATGCTGGTATAATGTGTTTTAGAGCTTTAGCCTCCTCTCTCCTTCACCGTCAGAAGACACAAGAGTACAAGATTTCTGGACAGACCTCCCAGTCAATCCATGTCAGCCAAACTACCTGATTTTGGTTTTTTCTGCCTTGGTCACCAGAAGAAGAACCAGAGAAACATGCTAGCTATATTTCACTTCCGGTCCTCGCGGTATAAATTCGAATTATATCTTGTAATGAACTGAAAATATTTTGTTTCATTCCCTTCCCTACTTTTCCTTTTCTGTCTTGCTTGCTAGATATGTGTTCTCTCAGTATAAAAATTAGATTGTCCCCTATGTTCCCTTCCCATGTGGCTTCTAAATGTTTCAGAAAATGACCCAGAATTGCAATATTCAAAATCACAGACCTGTACTTATGTTAGCTATCATTAATGGCGATAATGTAAAGGATCTCATTTCAGGTTTATGTGAATACAAACGAGAGCAGATTTGATCCCACAGGTGGATGCCACCTTAATTTTATAGTCTAGCTCTAAAGTGAGTGTCCAAAAGAATGTAAATTATTCTTCTCATTGTAAAGTTATTATTTACAATTATTTAAATGACTTGCCCATTGTAATATAATTGCTACAGTATTAATTAAATAGTTCATGTATTGCATAGACTAAGAATGCAAGCTTTGTAGAAGTAGTCTAAATTACTATTAAAAAAAATGTTTCTGGAGAAGCAGCATAGGGTTCAAGTTCAAGTTACCTCATTCACCAGTCCGAATGAGCTGGGACAGTGACTCAGCCCAAAGTCCCCTGCTGCAGTCATCAGAAGTTCAGTCTGTGTCACGGCTTAAGGGACACACCTCTGGTGAATAAGGTTGCCGTTTTCGTTTCTATCTCTCAATTCTAATACCGATTTGGATGGAATGAATCCTTCCTGTCCTTGGATCAGCAAGCTCAGCGCATTGCCTTGATCCTGCAGCACAGCCTTTCCCCGAGAGCAAACGAAACCAGTCTGCAGAGGTCCCGCAGCCTGGTGCTGGGAGCGGCGGCTGCCCAGCACCGAGGAGTGCTGGCAGCAGCTTTCTCTGCAGGGACGCTGCCGCAGCTCCGCACGCACACAGACACCCTCTCGCTGCTGGTTTTCAAAATGAAAACCTTCAAACATTTGCTGGAAATGATGAATCTTTTCCAAACGTCCTGAAACCACAGTCATGAAGTAGCTATTGCAGAAGTAATTTTTTCCACAGCAAGAGAAAAGCATAGCAGGGAGCAAAATATCTAGTCCTTCAATCAGAAGAGCAAATTAGCATAAAAACCCAGAGGATATCTCATGTTTTTAGTGACATGCACATAATCAGTCAAAAAGATTATGACAACAAGACTAGGAGCAATCAAACACAAACTGCAAACATCAAGGAAGCAAACATGCTAAACCTCCCTTTATAATTGGAGCTTAAATATGATTTATAAATCAAGCCAACATATGGGATCCCAAGGGAAGAGTAAACAAATTTTCCAAGTAAACCAGCAGCAGTAGGCCTGTAATAGAAGTGTCATTTAGGAAAATGGCAGTACTAAATGATCTAAGTAATAGAAATGTGGTTTTTTACTGGTTTAAAATTAATAACCTAAAGTAATACTTTTGTAGAAATTGTAGTTACTAAATTAGAGCTAAATTCTGAAGCTGCAATTCAGTGCTACAGCATCAACTGGAAAAATGACATGATACCACAAATATTCATTCAGATAAGTGTTCCACTAAAATTAATATGCCTACACAGGTAAGTCAGAACCACCTAAAGAAGAAGGGTTACAAAAGTGCACACTGAGTAAATTTCCCCAGTTTATGATAACAGTTTTTATTAAAATTTTTTTAATTAAAAATAAAATTGCTAAGGTGTATCTGAATAACCTAAGCAAACTTAACCCTGCGAATCAGGGTTTGCTTTTTATAGTGCTGGAAAAGATTGTTGCAAAAATATTTTCATATTAGACTAAATATCCATATTCTTAGATGAATTAACTTATTTTATTGAACATATTCCTGGTTTGACTTTCTATTAATTTCACTGCAATCAGCAGAGAATAAAACAGACTGAAAAATTAGGACACTGTCATTAAATAATTTTGACATACAAAAAATCTTAAACAGAAGAGGGACATTTAGTATGTAGGATATTAATTTGGTATAGTATTATCTAATTTAATATTTGCCTTTATTTTCAAGAAAGAGTGAAGAGTGATAATACACTGGAATTGAGAAGCTTTTAAAAATAACACATGAGCAAGGGGCTTACAGCTGCTCTGTTGCTCAGCTGAATTGAGTTGATTTCCAGAAGACTGAGATTTGAAAAAAGGAAAAGAGACCTTTCAAGAACAGAGAATTACACTGTTTCTCTTTCACTGTAAGTTGTGCAAAGGAATGCTGATATTCTAGTTGAAGTCACAATTAAAATGGACTTATTCACATGCTGGAGTGCTCTAAGATTTCAAACATAATTAGCTACCCAATCCTATACATTATCTCTTAAAAATATGCCATTTTCTTTTACGGCTACTTCTCCCGTTATTAAATTCAATGCACAACAATGTACTGCATAGGAAAATCACACTACTTCCTTCTAAAATAAAGTTCAGTCCTTTCATAATGAGCAGATCTCATTCCCCATGTTTAACATGCTTTTTTATTAACTTAAAGTTATTTCCTTTACTTATAGCCATCCCCAGCTGCACTGAATAACACAGAAACCAGATAAAACCAATTGAGTGTTTTAACTATAGCTGGGACATGCATCAAGATCACTCTAAATGATATTTTCTTATCCAGTTTTAAATCTCAGCCTCTTCAGGGAAATAAAATCCCAGTTTTGGAAATAGTAATAGTAACTTGAATTAACACACCATCACCAATCCTTTCCTGAAGGAGCCAGGGGCATTTTATGTCTTTTCCAAAGCAAACTACAGCAGAAACAAAAGAAAGGGAAAAAAAATGGGGGGGGGAGAGAAAGGAAGAAAAAACACCACTCATTCTGTGACACTGAGTAATCTACTACAAAAACAACAGAGGAAAAGAGAGGTAGGAGAAAAAAGCATGGTGGATAAGATGGCTTTCACAGCAAAGTGAGATCTACCATGGCACACCAAGCAGGCAATACTATGTCCACCTAAATGTCTCCAAATGTAGATTATAGTTCAAGGTCTGCACTATCATTGAATGGTTGCTTTCCTTTCATACACCAGACTAAGAAGGATGACATAAATCAAAGTCACTGCCTTTCCAGTGAAGATGCTGGATCTTGGGGTATGTTCTACTATTTAGCAAACTTCACAACCAGACTATGTCAAAGTGGGGTGAAAACAAATTCTCATTGCTATAAGCACAAAGTCTGGTTCTGATGCCAAAAACACAACTTAAGTCTTCCATAGCCAGTAGACTGTGCTTATGAGGACAATAGGAAAGCACAGAAAAAAAAATCATGTCATATAAGCAAACTCCTTTGAGTAGGAATTAACAACAGATTCCCATAGTTTTAGAGCAGATTTGCACAATAATTCCCCCTTGGTATTTTGGCAAAATCCGGAATTGGGCAGGGCACACATGGACACTAAACAAGCAAATACACTGGAAGGAATAAACATTTGTTCTTTTCTATGTTGTTGGTTAACACTATAATGTATTATTGAAAGGTTCTATGAAAAATGACCTCTTAATATTATATATTTAGCAATATATTGTAATTTCAATATGGTGTTATTTAAATGAAACTGAGGGAGGCGACTTATGGACACAGACTTCGAAGGGATTCTTGATGTCTAGAAGCTAGGCAAATATGGGGTCAAACTGGTAAAGTCCCCACCTTGTTCTCTTCAGGGACAGCCAAAACAGCAGTCTCCTATGTCTAACAAATCTCTGATGCTGCAGAGGCACTTACTGGGAAGCTGGTACACCAAGGAGGGTGAAACCACAGCCCATCAATTGTTGAATGCCTATGGATATTATGACAAGGTGGGTAGGCAATTCCTAAAAGCTGATAAATTGCCACAACAGACAAATTCAAACACACTATACAGTCTTTATATACTTGCCAATCTACTGCAAGAACCAAGACTGAACAGCTCAAATCACATCTAATACCTCTGCACCTGGCACTTGGCTCCTTGGCTGTGATAGGTATCTCCCATCACTCCCTCTTTACAGTCCCTGGTCCTGTTTGTCATGGCAGACCTCCTGGTGGGTTGGGGTCCTTTGAGCAGAAGGTGCTTAGAGTGCAGTTTGAGTGTCATCATACCATTCACTCACCTCTCTGACTTTCTTTATTAGTTTCATCCGGGTGGAGTGCCCTGAAGCCATGTGGGTTGGTGGACAGGGCACTGTGTTTTGGCCGTGGAAGCAGGTGGCCAGTAAGAGGCAGGTCTCACAAATGGGGTTCGAATTGGGTGCCATCCAGATCACCTGGGAAGGAATCGGGTGCATGTAGTGGGATCAGCTCATCCCCCTCACCCACAACATGCAATGACAAGGATGCCTAGACCTTGAGCAAGCTGTCTTAGTGGCAATATTTTAACAGCAGGCCTGGTCTGGAGATCTTAGTGAGAGTGACACAGAACCAGACAGTCTCCAAGCTGAGGTCTGAACCCCCGCACCAGACTCTGCTAACAATGCTGCTGGGCACTATGGCAAGAAAGCAAATAAGCACCTCTCCTTCACAGCTTCACCCCCCTCCTGCCTGGGTATGACTGAGGAGCCGTAGGTCCGGACCTTTGTCGTTGATGGATTTGGCACAGACCCATAGCAGGAATCCAGCTGCCTGGATCCTGAGTTATAATATAGGATGCCAAATAAGTAACTTGCTGATTAATTTTTTCATTAAATAGTGTGTGTAGGAGGACCATGTAATTGGCCATAATATTTAAGGTTACATTTTAATGTTCTCCCTGAAGAAGTTATCCTGTGTTGTGGGTTCTAAGCACTGCAGATACAGTCACAGATGCATGGCCACCAATATACAGTTCACTGTTCATCTACAAATTAAAGATCAGGAACTAAATGTTTACATTACCCACATTTTCTGTGCAAGTAGTTGTCCAGAATTACACCTACAATTATTTGCAATCACTTGCCCTAACATGGAGCCTTCCCTTTATGTGCTTGCAAGCACACAGAGCTCATGGCCCCAGTCAGAATGCAGCCAAAGGACAGGGAGTGATATCCCAGCAATGCCGAAAACTCAAGCGCCTAACAGCTGACGAAGTTCAGCTGAGACAGACCTGAGGCAGTTGCTGCTTAGGGGTTTGGCCAGCATGTCAGAGGAAGACTTCACTCAAACTATGTTCACAAACCCCTCTGAATTAGGAGGAGTGTTTTCTGCAGCTCCAGTAGGTTTGGGACGAGGCCTCCAAACAGCGGGCCATTTCCAGGAGGAAGCTTGCTCTTAGACCCCCCAGTTACAAGCTTTTTCCCATTAATGAGTATCAGCTCCCTTTGGCAATATGCACATCTGCTTCCTGCAATGCGCACAGAAAGTCATTCTGAAAAGAAATTATTTCCAAGCTATTTGCCTCTCAGCAAATCATACAGACATATGTCAGATCTTCTGCATTCTCATACATGTGTAAATACAGACCGCAATTTTTTCAGTTTGAACATCCATGATGTTAGTCCAGCATGTCACAAGCATCAGATGTCTGAGAACTGCATTTTAAATATGATACATGTTTATTGTTTTGATTTCGAATGTAGGTTACAAGTGTGTTCATATTGCAGTAATTTCAGCTGTTTTTGTTAATGCAGTTGTCAGTATAAGCTGTGCAATGCAAAAGAAAATACTCAGAATATTCATCCTTTGTATCAATAGCATAATTATCTGTAGAAGCCCCTGAACACCACACTGAATGTGCCTCTCTGCGTAAATTCTGCAATGTAACTGAGCTCTGTACGAAATGAGTATGACACAAAACTGTCAAGCTCTTGGAAAAATCTGTTTTCCTTTTCAGTTTCTCTGATTCACAGTCACCCTATTTGAAAGCCATATGACAAATCTGCGAGTGTGATACACCAGGAAAATTATGCAATTGCTTACGTATAAATGACAACCTGGGACATCAGGTAATTAAACCTGAATAGAAACTTGACAAGGCATCTTTTGATTTCCTGTGGAATGTTTTGTACAGAATCATATTCTGCCAGGCTGAACTTTCAACTCCCGAAACCCAAATACTGAACAACATTGCAAACAAAAGCTCCAGACATACCAGGAAATTCATAATACATAAAATGAAAAATGTTCTACATCCAGAGATTCAGTTTCATGTTAAACTAGTGTTAAACTGCATATTGCCAAGGCAAAAACGTGAAGTCTTCCTGCCTTTTTTGTGGGTGAATTCCCACTGATGTGTGGGACAAGGGCTGAAATGTAGCCATTGGGACCAATTGGAGAGGTCAGCCTTGGCTGCTGCCTGACAAGTCTGGGATGTCAGTAAGAGTTTTGCCCACAAAAAACCTACAGTATCCCATGTCTTAAAACAAATGTGTATCATTTAAAAGAAGTGATCAAATAAATATATTGTAAAAGTACACAAGACCTTGTTCTTTGCTCTCAATTTTTCTGGTCTTTCTCACTCAGAGGGACTTTCCAGGGGATTTCTTGAGAAGCAAAATATTATCTTCCATGACTAAGGCTGGGGGACAAGTCTTTCACTTGCCTAGTAGTTATGGAGAATTTGCAAGCTATGGACAGGTGAACTTTGGATACTGGTGGTGCTTAAATACGTAGATGGTATTTGCTGGAAAAAGCAAAATTACCTATCACTCACACAAAATCCATTGTTATTGTGCTTCAGAGCACATTTCCTCTGCTCCTGTTGTGAAATTGGAAAGCCTAAGTTAAACATCCACACTTGATTCCCTCCTCTTGTAGGCACCTCTGATTTTGATAATACAGACATAAAACTGGAATATTACAGAAAAATCACTTCTCTGGGGGAAATCTGATGTCTACCTCCTTAATACCCTTAAGAGCTTTTGTAATGAGCTCTGCCCAAAAGAGGTAAGGAAATAGCATTTACCCTGAAGTACAAAGACAGAGCCTATTTCACCGTAGTCTTTCTGGCATATAAAGTATGTCTGAGACTTCCCCATTTTTCCACCATTCCAGATACCCCCCTGCTAGACTCACAAATGAACCAACGTGCTCTCATGTCCCTTGCTCATCTCTTTACACCCAAAACCATACACATTGCAAGAGACCATGGATTCCATGATGTCCAAAAATTTTGTAAGTCTTTAGTGTCACAGACTGTCACTCCAGACTCACTGCACTTCAGCGAAAGGACAGTAAGTCAGTGCTATGTGCAGCAAGAATTTGGTTCATAAACTTCACTTCGCACTGTCTGGAACAAATGTTTTGGCAAAAGGAATGTGACAAAAACTGCAAAAAAATCACATTTTCCCATCTTTATATAGCATGAGTTCTTTTAACACATTCTAAATTAGCAAAGTAGTGAACTTGTGATAGACAAAGCAATTAATGCACACTTGAATTAATTCTCTGGATAACAATTCTGAATACTACAGGAACAGACTGGTCTATATGTTGGAAGTTTCCAAAGCTAAATCCTGTTTACCTATATTATTGCAGGGAAGAAGCTGGGAAGAACTTCCTCTATATCTTCTTTTAGAGAGCAGGGTTCTGAATATGGCTTTTCTGCCCTTTTAAACTCTCTGGACAATGTATTTTGATAAATGAATTCCATTTTATTAATAGCAATTTTCTCAATTTTTAAATAGCGTGTATGTTTAAATTACATTTATCAGGTGATCTTTCAGGTTGAACAAAACTTTAAAGTAAAACTGGTATTGACAATAGAACAGTGACATATTATGAAGATGAAATCATAAATACTGAAAGATTAAAAAAGAAAAAAAAAGAAGAGGTAAAAAATAGTTTCCAAACCAGCATTGAAAATAAACCAATTTATAAAACATTGTTGCTCTACACATCTGTTGAAGTAAATGAAATCCATCAGAGGCCATGGATTATAGCCTATGAGCAAGATCCTGTGAATATTTCAGCAGGATTGTGTGCAGAAGGCCCAGCCTGAAACCTAAGACAATAAAGCCACAGTACAGTTGCTCTGACAGAATAGTGACAAGCTATATCTGTTATTTTTAGTAAGACTGCTAACACTTGTTTTAGTCTTTAAAGAAAATTGTAGAAGGAGTATTAACTCTAAACCTAAATCTAATTCTATCTTTAACCATGCAGGCATGGCTATACTA
>VWZW01005303.1:568203-617322 GCA_013397115.1 Edolisoma coerulescens | reverse complement strand
ACCGGCAGCCGGTGTCTCTCGGGGGTCGCCGCCTCTTCCTGCCTTCTCCCGACACCGCTGTGTTGCAGAGGGGAGCCAGAGGTGCTCCCCTTCCTCTCCTTCCCTCAATCCCTGCTCTCTCGCCCTCTCTCCACAAAACAGACTCGGGCGTGAGCTGCCGGCTGCAATTCGCGTGTACGGCGGCAGCAGCCTTGGTGCGAGGCNNGGCCGGCGGCTGGCAGCCCCTGGCTACCGCCGCCCATGAAAGCCTTCTCCGGCGCTTTCCGGGACCGGGCAGGCCTCCAACCAGTGCCCAACCTCCCGTAGCTGAAAGCAGAGTCCCGACGCTGCGGTATCCCACCGCTCCGGCAGGGCTCGGCTGCGCCGCCGTGCTCACCTCGGCGTGTCCTGCTCCTGCTTCTCAGAGCCGCCTTCATGAGGCCTTTCTCTGCCTCCCTCTGCTCCCCAGATGCCGCCGCTCTCCCCTTGTAGGAAGAGGCCAGGCAAATCCAACGCGGCACACCCTCAGCCCCTCTTTGAGGCTGCAGATTTTTACTGATTTTTTTTTTTAAGGGAGGAAGATAACCCCCTCTCCTTCCTCGAGGGGAGTGGGCTACTGAGGAGCTGGTAAGGCAGAAGGGTGCCCACATAGTAACGTATTTTGTAAGCAGAAGTCCCCCCCGAGCCTTCCCAAAGGACAGAGCCCCCCCGACCATGTCTGTAGTGGTGTGGCCGTATTTTCCGAGGCGGCGTGGGTAAGGTCTGAGGGGCTGACGGGGTGCGGCGGCCGGAGGGACTGTCGCAGCTGCCCTGTCTTCCCCGCCCCCGGCTCCTGCCATGCGGCTCAAAGCCGCGAAATCCACCCCCGGAAGCGATGCAGACAGTTTGGTGGGCAAAGAGCATCTTGGAGCCGGAGCAGGAGTGAGGGGATAACGCGGTGGAGGTGTCGGAGGAGATTTTGGACGCCTCTGAAAGGCAGGCAGGGAAAAGCGGGCAGAGGCAGGTGGAAGGTTAGCGACAACCCAGCGACAACCTTGAGTTATGTCCGGAGGTGACCCACCCCGCAGGGAAGGTGCTGTGTGAAATGGAGAGAGATGAGACCCACGGAGCTTTCGAACGGGGCTTTCATTTTGCACAGAGCTATTCTTACACGTGGGCGTATAAAATCCCACGGACTCTCCAGGGATCATTCCCATTTTCTGCAAGGAACCAAACGCAGGATGAAGGGCCTCCACGCATCACTGGCTGCCGTGTGCGTTTCCTTATGCCACAAAATAGCTCAGCGCAGTGGGTTAGCGAGGGCAGCGTGCCTTAGCAGGCAGAGGGAGACGGTGCCGGGCCGCTCGCCATCCTGGCTGACCTCGCCGCTCCCGCTCCCCCTCCGAGCCTGAGAGCCTGAAAATACCGGGCCCAGCTCTCAGGTGTGCTGACCCCACCTCGTAGCCTGGAACAAGAGCACATGCACCGGCAAACGCTTGTGCGAAAGAGAAGGGGGGATTTTCACAGGGAGACCTCCTTTCCAGCCGGCGTGCGGCTGCAGATGGGGACCGCTGCAGATAAGGACCGCTGCAATAGGGACCGCTGCTCCCCCCACAGCTCCCTAACCCCTTGGCGACCCCCGGCCCCCGCCCTTCTGCAGGGGCTGGCCTTGTGTTCCACTTGTCCTCCTCTCTTCGGGGGAAAACGACTTTTTGAGAATGAACCTGGCACAAGTTGCTGATCCGTCGATGGTAGATGTCGCGTTTCTTGTTACTGCGTGCTACCTTATTTTATAGCTCGCTAAAACCCACCGGCTTATACACTTGTGTTTGCTTAAACTTCCCGCGTTCATTTACTTGTGATTCCGGGGGGGGATATTTTTACCTTGATTTAATTAACGTAATATTCAAATCTGCGCGGAAATATACGCAACAACTCTGAAACTCACAAGGTGGGAGGCAGAGAGAGAGCTGTGCTGTGTGAGAGTGTGTGATTTCAATTTTAAAAAATTGTTTTAACGTCAGAGACAAGACGGAAAATGGAAATATAATAGGATGAAATTTTGTAACAAAGTTTCATCAGATACAAACGAGCCATGTCTGAACATTTCCTGCCTATTTATGAAGCAATGGTGGGCAAAATACAATCGGGTCCTGGAGTCACTTCGGCCGTCACAGACCCAAAATCTGAAGAAAACAAAACATAGCAAGAAATAGAGACAAAAAAGGCTTTTGGTTGTCCTGCTTTTGGGATAAGGACGCAGCCTCTTGCAAAGCTCTCCTCCCTGGCCGGTGGTTTTTGCGGAAGTTCAGCTTCAGCGGTTAGGAAATGCCCACGGATGTCGGGCTGTGTCGGGGGTTGGGCTGGAGCTCGTTCTCGAGCAGCTTCCCCCGCCGCTCGGAGCCGGCTGATTCCCCTGGCCCGGCCGGGGCTCTCAGTCCCTACGACACGGCGGGGAGCCGTCCCCCGGCCTGGTGGGAGAAGGGCAGGGTCTTCGACTCAGACGACCCATGGAGAGTGAGTACGGGCATTTGACCCATTCTCAGGAGAAAGGAGGAGACCGACAGAGCCGGTTACCCCGTCGGGGTTGACCCCCCGCGTCCGTACAGATCCTCTGCAGTGAAGGCAAGAGCATGTGCCTGCACTTCACTGGGAGACGCTGAAGACGGATGAACAGGTGAAATAAATGCACAGTAGTGCTAAACCGGGAGAAAGGCCGGGGATTAAGGACGTCCTCGCGGACTGAGTTTCCCCGTCAAACCCCTCCGCGCCTCCCGCCGCTGCCAAGACACGGGGCTGTCCCAGTCCCTCTCCCCGGCCCACGGCATCGGTGCCACTGTCATATCCCTTTCACCGTAGCTTGAATATTCAGATCGAGGTTGCGAGGGTTAGGTGGGGTGTCTTAATGATGTGTTAGCTGCTTGGACAGATTTAATAACTTTGCCGCCAATCGTACTTAGCAACCCCTCTGGAAACCAGACAGTGTCTCATTAGGGCTTTCCTGGTGCAAGCATTTGACTTGACTGAGCCGTGTTGAGTTAATTTCTATTTGCACTAGGATTTGTTTAATGACATATAGGGGAATAGACAATTCTTGAGGACCAGACCATTAAGCTACAGAGAGCCAGATTTTAAAAGCATATTTTGTTCTAATAAAGAAATCGGGTTTTCATTTGTCACATGTTACATGAATTCAGAGTAAATGAAAAAAAATAATTCTATTGTTCTGCCTTAAATTATAGGAACCAATTGGGAATTCCTAGGCAGTTTTCTCCATTTCTGCCTTCGCTTCTGCAACACCTAGTACCAGTGCCACCTACAGGAATAATTGCATTTTCGAGCTGCTTTCAAGTAACCAGAAGCGTTTGAGAGTCCTGGTCGCTCTGTCGTCCTCCTGGACGCACAGCAGCAAGTCTGACTTCGAAAGGCGTTGTTTTTCTTCGTGGCTTTCGTTTGAGGTCACACACTGATGCAGGTTCGCTCCTCTGTGCCACGGCAGGGGGAGGGACGGAGCCCTTCCC
Source organism: Edolisoma coerulescens (assembly GCA_013397115.1). Taxonomy (NCBI): domain Eukaryota; kingdom Metazoa; phylum Chordata; class Aves; order Passeriformes; family Campephagidae; genus Edolisoma; species Edolisoma coerulescens. The sequence continues at coordinate 613,843 of VWZW01005303.1, read as the reverse complement.
GCGGGGACCCGGGAGACGCAGCCAGCGAAGGTGAGGGGCAGCACCGTCTGCTTACACCAAGAAGTGTTTCGGGTGTCGCTGGCGATGGGAGGGGGCCGAGCAGAGCGTGGCCGGCCGGCCGCCAGCTCCCGCTTGCGCCGAGGGAGCCCAGCACACCTAAGGATACGGGGAACTTAGGAACTCTCCTGCACGGCGACTTAACGCCGGTTTATCTCCCGGCTGAGTTGTTACGAAAGGCAGCTGTAAGCCAAGCGCGGCTCTGGGGCGCTCCTTTGCACAACTCGGGTCACCACTTCGCTTGACGATTTACAATGACGAATGTCTTAGAGTGGAAGAATAATTATCCCCTCCCTCGTCTCTTTGGCGGAGGAGGCCTTTGCTGCCAGCGAGGTTCTCCTTCACTGCAGCCGTGCAGTCCCACGGAGTGAGGCTGAAGGGGTGCGGGGGAGCTGGGGAGAGGGACGGCGAGCAGCGGCACGGGCTGCCCTCCCACAAGTGGCTCCGCCGGGGAGGAAGTTTTCTTGTTTGAATCTGTGTCCACTAATCCTTTCCCACGGTTAACCCGACCCCCTAAATATTTGTCTTTGGGACCTAAGGCCGGTGACGATCCTTCCTGAGCAGGCTTGGAAGTGCATCTTTTCTTTCTCTCTATTCTTTATCTCTAAGAGTTTCCAGTTCCTATAGCTTTACTCGTGCAAAAACACTTTATCCAAAAATGTGTACATGGATACCTTCATCCTATGCATTAGGCTCGTTGATGCCCTGTTGCTCTGGACCTCCGAGATAACCTGAGGTTCTTCTGCAGGTGGGGACATCTGTGTCATGCAGCGCACAGAACACGGCTGCCGGTCCGGGTGGAAAAGGGCTGCTAGCATTTTGCTTCAAAACCATGTCCTCCGCTGCATTACATAGTCACAAAACACCGAGGTGTTTGGGTTTTTTCCCCTGATAGAGAAGGAAACGAGAGAGAAGAGGAGAAGAGAAGAGAAGAGAAGAGAAGAGAAGAGAAGAGAAGAGAAGAGAAGAGAAGAGAAGAGAAGAGAAGAGAAGAGAAGAGAAGAGAAGAGAAGAGAAGAGAAGAGAGAAACGAAACCAAGCTAGCAGTTTGGTCTATGCTGAAAGGTTTGTGGCCATTTTAGTGTTTTACTGCCCGTAGAAAACTCTGTCGTTACCGCCCTGAGGGTTTTCTTTCGTTGAGAGAATAAAACGGGAACAACCCCCCAACAACAACAACAAAAGGACACGAGAAAAGAGAGCTGAGTTGCCCTTTCTCCCTGTCCCATCCCCTCCTGCCTTGCTTGGGTCCTCAGGGGAGCCTCAGCGGGACGGTGACATTACTGATGCGCGTGAAAACAAATTATTTGCGACATGATATAGCAAAGACGTAACCGGGCGCGGAGTGCCCTGTCAGTTGCGGAGTTTCATAAAGTAAACGAAAGTTTCTTCCTCTGCGGCTCAAAGTTTCTGCGGTGAAACTCGTTGGGTTTTTTTACACGGCGGATCCGGGTTCGGACTGTGCCCCCCTACACCGTGCCTGAAAATGAAAGCGTTATCCCACCACCGCTGCTGCGAACCACGCTAGTGCCTTATCGCAGTTGTCCCCAGCAGCCCTCGCCGCCGTTCCTCCGCCAGAAGCCCCTCGGCGGCACAGCCCGGGGGCGGGAGGGTCCGGCAGCCCGGCGGGACGGGCCAGAACAGCCCGCGCCCGCGAACAGCCTCTGCGCCCGGGCTGGCAGGGCAAGGGGGCCGGCTTTCGCTGCTAGGTTTCGTTTGCAAAACGGTTCTCTCCGGCAGCTGCGGTGTAATACGAATAAGGTGAAACCCACCCAGCCCTTTTACAGAGTTGGAGAACCTCAATATTTAATGCAGAATAGTGCTGTAAATACACAATTTTTATTTCCTTTGGAGAAGAGCGCTGTTGGGAGAAGATTGCTGCCCCTCTCCACTCACTGCCCGCCTAAACGGGACTCCCCTCCCGGGAAGAGCAGATGCCGCTCGGCGCGGAGGACTTTTCCCCCCCGGGATTCTGAGGGAGTCAGAAAACGACATTTCAGAGTGACTTCTCCATGGGTTTTCTGCCAAATGCAGCGATAACGAGTAACACAGGGAGAATGCGGCATCAGTCGCGCTGCTGAGGGGCATTTTCGCTTCGCCATCGTACTCTGACTCTGCCCATATACCCCTTTTCTGCAAGCGCTGATGTCCTTGTCCCACAGCCTGTCGGTGTCCGGCAAGGGTATCTCCCTGCCGAGACCCCCATCCAGCCCTGAGGGACGCGTGCAGCCCAGGGGATGCGGAAGACGGGCGGCCCGCAGCCAGCAACCCGGGACGTCGGGTCGATCCCTTGTCCCTCCTGCAGCTGTTCCAAACCCATATCCCGGCTACCGCCCAGGGAGAAGGCGCAGCAGGACCAGCGCCTGGGCTGCAGAAGCGCCTCGCTCCTGGCAACTGAGTCCCAATGGGGGGAACTCCCAGGCTGGAGAGCCGGATACGGCCTTTACAGTCCATGTGTTGTCCCGAAACGGGTTCTTTCACCCGGTGTGCAAGAAACCGATCCACACACACTGCTCTGGGATTGCTTCCAGCAGTGAAGCCGGAGGGAGGAAGGTGAGGGAATTTTGCTGCGTACAGCACTGTGCTGAGCACCGAAGCAGAGTCTCAGCAGCTGTGGGCGGCTCCACGCTCCACAGGAGCTGCTCGCTCTTGGCGGCGGCTCAGGCTCCATCGGGAGATCCCAGTGCCACCGACTTGGCGCTGGCACAGGGACCATGTCACAGGCCCTGCTGCTGGCCACCTGCCCTTGCCACTGTCCTGGTCTTACTAGTGTTTCTCTTGACAATATTCCTCCTCACCAGGGATGAGACTTGAAATATCCCCGTGTGGGACATTTGTCCTCGGGGTGTTTTAGGTCATCTCAGAGCGCCCAACAAGGCAGAAAGTATTCAGCAATGGGGCAGGGGAACATAAGGGCTATGGGAAGTGTGGGCTTTTCCTGCTGCTTGTAGGAGACTTATATGCTTGTGACCTATATGCTTGTAGGAGACGTATGTGATGGAGAAAAGGGTGATGCCAGTGCCTCCAGAGAAAGTTTGCTGGCAAGAGGTCCAAGAATAACTGCTGCAAAGGACCCCATGTAGCCCTGCTGGGGATGCTGCATGGTGTCTTTCCACACCCCTGGACCAGGGCTTCTCTCCACGATAAACGTGGATGCTTATCCTAAATCAGGGAAATCACAGGTGCCCTCCTCACAGGAGGCCGAGCGGGAAGCTCCCCCCGAGTTCTGTGCAGCATCTACTGAATATCTCTTGGCTTCCGGGATAGAGACCTGGGACCAAGGCCTAACACAAGCGAGTGACCCTTTAGCTGCAAAGACCTGCTGCAGGTCACTTCGCAGAGACAGCATGCCGTGGCCGAGGTGGGGCTTGGGTGCAGATTCATCAATTAGTTACCATATCTATGAACTCAGCAACTGCTCAGCAGATTGTCAGTTTCACTGTCAAAACGTGCAGATCTGTGTCCGACGTCTCTCTTGCATCATCCAGAGTTTTGTGGACAGCCCCTTAGTCTCTGGATATCACTGTATGAGCCACATAGTTTCTATCTCTCTCTTCACATATTTGTGAACACCCTCCACTTATAGTAAGATGAAATGTCACTTAGGGAAAAAAACCCAAACAACATCCAGTTGATCTGCACATTTGAGGGGTTTGTTTGTTCTTTGTATGTACACAACTTAGGATGAAGGTGGGGGCTTCCATACGATTTGAATAAGGTGCCCTTTCTACCTTGTAGTTTTAAGCTATACCTTCCACTAGTAAAATTGTGACTATCAGAAGAAAATATTGATTTATGTATTATAAATCCCACTCCGGTTAAATATAGTTGCAAAACCAAACAATTGCAATATTCCAACTGGAAAAATTAATTTAAAATAATCAAATAATCGCAGTTGAATTATTAATGTATTGGTGTTGCAGATTTACAATCATTTTATATTTGCACAGTTACAGCAATGTAGAAGATACAAAATATGCTATCAAGACCAACTTCCTATATTAATAACCGCAAAACTTTCTTGTAAAAAAATGTGGGTGTTTTCTTCAAGTTTAAAATTTCTGTGACTATTACCTTGAGTATTTCTATGCCTATATGCATAAAATAGAGTTTCTCCCTTGCAAACAAATCTGAACATTCTTTTCAGAGAAAAAAAATGCGAAAGAGGTAGAATTACATTGGGAATGTATAATTTAAATGATAAAAATTATTTTTAGTTTGTCTTTCAGGACTGCTTTTATTAAAAGGCAGATACAGTTTTTGTGCTTGTACTGCCCAGTTAGTATTTTCTTTGAATGTACAGGTGCACATTGAATTCCATCTTCTTTAGGTGGATGTATCTGGCTATGTGCATGCAAGTGCCCACTTGCTGGGCTAAGGGACTGGTGTTAAGCTGTTAGGACGTGCAAATTCATTGGCAGTGAGGAAAGGAATGTACAGGCTCTGGGCTCTGTATTCGTGGATCGGCGTGGAAGGCCGAGCGCAGGGGGTGAATGACGCTTGCTCCAAGAGTCCGGCTGTGTGGAGAAGTCGGACTCCAGCCGTGACACTGAAGGACCGCACGGGCTCTTCCCCGCAAGAGCATCGTTTTCCAACCTCCCCAGGTGACACCCACCCGACGCCAGCTCTAGGCAACGACATGAAAACTGCGTGAGCCTGTCCCTTCCGCCCCTCTTTCACAGCTGCTCTTTCCCTTCTCCCAGTCCCGGGGGCCATACCCGGCCCTCGCGGGGCACAGCCCCTGCTTTTTGTGACCCGCACCCGGAGGAAGGGGACTCAGTGAAGCAATATCGGCTGTGAACGGGGTAAAATTGGCGATCGCTCGGGGTTTCATCAAGCAGGAGAAGCCAACTTTTTGAAAGGGAAGCTGTACACCGCGTAGCTTCGTTTTGCCCACCCCATCCCTCACCTCCAGCTGGAGCACTCCTCGGAAAGAGAGGAGCAGCGAGGGTGAGGCATCGGGCCAGTTCTGCCTTGACACCACGCACCATGGTGCGGGTGCTGCGTGTAGTGTCCTGCTCGGCTCCACGGGAGAAGAGAGCCCTGGCCCCGGCTGCCGGAGAGCAGGGAGAGCCTCTGGCCCAAGAAATGTCCCCGCTTTCTTTCCCGGCGGTAAGGAGATCGGTATGCGACAGCCCTTTCCCGTTGCACTATCCATAAATAGTTGCGTATATATATATAATAGAGAGAGAGAGAGTTGTGTGTATAAATACATGTGTATGTTTGTGTGTGTGTTTTCAACGTTAGTTGTGTTTTACACGAGCCGGGACGTTTTCTGAGAGCGGGCCGTGGTTCCTTTCCCGGGAGATTTGCCAGAATAACCAGCGCAGCCTTTGCCCCTGCTCCTGAACTGGTGCTCCCCGACTGCGTGCTTAAACCCAATGTGTTTTTTCCTGCTCGTTTATTTTGCTCTTGGTGTGCTTTTGGACTCTCTAAATAAGCTGCCGGTAATATCCCTAAATCCCTTCTGGCGTCAGAAACAAACGTATCAAAGGCAGGCACTTCTGCCTGTTTTTTCCACCTCTCCTCGAATCTTTGAGGCGGATGGGAAAGGGGGGGCAGTAAACACCACGACAGTGTGGACAGAGCGGGAGAGAGAAACATATTTTCTTGAGTCTGGAGAGTGACCCTTCTGCCGGCGAGAGCCTGAAGTCCGGGCAGGGGTGGGCGGGGGCTGCCGGACCCGGCGGCGGGGACCCCCCCCCAGCTCCGCGCCGGGCGGGCGCAACCCCCGCCGGCTGGAGGGGCAACTCCGCTCCGCCGGTTTGCCAAGGTGTTGCTTGCCTGGAGAGGCGATTGTGCTTCTTCTAGAATATTTCTACACACTGCAAGGTAGGAAAAAGTGGTCTGCGAGAGAAATAGCTCTGCTCGCACCCGTAGTCTTTGGGGCTGTCTGAATTTGCAGGGAGGGGAGGCAGGAGCACTACAACTTTGTTCCTTGGGGAAACCTAGTTTTATTCTCTTGCCAGGTTGATATTAAGAGTGATTAGCTATTTGTAGCAATACTCGTCTCTTCCTCTTTATCAGAGATTGCTCTGGGAGCAGCCACCACCTTCCAAAAAGGCTCGTGAGTGCGTCTGACACCGGGGAGCCGGGAAGGAGTTCAGGGTCGGACCTCAATGCCCCCCGGCCGTCCCGGAGTGGAGGTGTGACCCCCAGCTGCCGTGGGTTTTTTTTCACAGGTCTTGGGAAAGCACCCCTAGGGGAGAAGGAAACAGGTAATGGAAGCTCCTTCTCCAGGCATTGGAATACAGTCAGTGTACCTGCCCCAACCAAACCATGATGCTGCAAGCCTTTGGCCCACCAGGGAGTCACTGGGTCCTGCCCAGAGCTGGGACAAAGGGTGATCCCATTGTCTAGTGGTGACTGCAGTAAGGCCGGATCCCTACTGCTCCCGCAGCCGCAGCTGTCGTGTTTCCCCTTCTGTCTGCCAGCCATCCTCTTAAAGTGCATCTTCGCATTTAAAATCGAGAAGCATCTCGGCAGCCACTCTCAGATTGCTGCGAGCTGTGGTTAGAATAACCCTTTTCTGGTGAATAGCTAGGGTCAAGGAAAGTCTTTGAGCTTGACTGTGCTGGGAATTTTCCACTTTCGTTTTAGTGACAGAAACTGGGTTTTTTCCCTTGGAAAATATTTCAGGCCTGTGTGTGATTAAATTCATCTGCATCATTTGGGATGGGACATTGCAGTGACAGAGAATGAGACTGTGACTCTCTGGTGGGTCATGGCAAAGCTGCAGGCATTGTAATTCGGAGAGTATTCATATACCAGAGGGTTCTCTCTCACTCCCTCCTGTCCTATCTCCCCTCTGACCATGAAGGTAATACTGTGCTAAGTGCATTGTTTATATCCAGCTCCCTTGTACGCTGGAGTCAATCACAAAATATTTGAGAATAACTAGTAAGTTATTAAAGACAGATTCAAGACTTACTCATCCAGCATATGGTGCCATCTGCTTGAAAGAAGGCAGATACTGTGTTGATAGGGGTGATGATGATTCCCTTATTTGCTGTAACACGACCAGAGGAAACAAGATCAATACACTTTCAAGGAACAGGTTAGCTCTCGCTGACAGCAGGTTTCTGTTTTTTCATCCTTCCCTCTGCCAGTCCTAGGATTATAGTTTTAACTTTGGGATTTCCCTCTTTCTCTGGTACCAATATTGCATTTGAATGAGATCACTTAAACAACAAAACAAGGGCTTCTCTGCTAATATTCTCTGTCCTTGAAGCCTGTTTTTACTTTACCAGCACTCAGTACTATGGAAGTCCTGTAGTCCTTCCTGAAATCCAGTGAGTCTTGTCTTGAAGCACTTAAGAAATCTTCTCTGTTTTTTTCTGCTCTTCCTTCAGGTCATTATATTTGTCTGCTTGCAAGGATGCAAACCTGAAAACCTTTCCGCTGATCCACAGGACAACAGTCCCTTCAAGTGGATGACAGTGCATGGAAAGAACAAGTCTTCTCAGACAAGCTAGTGTGTTAAAGCCACCAAGGTGATCTGCTGTGCCCAGCAGTGGGCAGAACACAGCCTTCCCTGTGCTGCCAAGTGAGTCTAGAAGCTGCCTGGCATTGGCATGCCTGGCATTTCACGCATGGTGCCTAACACTTGCACAGTCCAGCCCAGGTTTCCAGGCATGTTCTTTCTGGGCTTAATTCTACCATCATGTACCAGAGCAAGTAATATCTTATTCATCAGTGAATTTCACTCAGTCTTAGTAGTGGAGATGGAATTGGTCCTACACCAACAATAATAGCTTTTTACCTGTGTTCTTTCCAACACTCCCTTCATGGCCTCTCCACCACAAAAACAAACAGAAGCTCCCAGAAAGCAGCAGCAAGTTCAGAGAGATCTGGCTCCTCACCAGTTTGAATTTTACCAGGCGGTGTTTGCTCTAAGACCTTGAGCTATAACATATCCTTTCTAGTGTTGAACTCCTGGGAAGACATAAACCCTTCTACACAACGGAGAACTAAACACTTTAAAAATATACTTATCTAATGGATAACAGTACTGACTTTTGTGCATGCTGCTTCTAACATGAATCTACCTAGGCTCTGCTTTCAGAGACCAAAGATTAAAATGACTTCATCTTCTAGACAAGAAGTCCCTATATTTGATAGCAGGAGTGTATTACAATTCTTGATTCAACATCCCACTCCCCCTCCCTATTACCCTTCCTTCTGTTCCCACACTTAAATCTGGACATGTATGGACATTGGGGAAGAGGTTTCGTGCCTATCAGCAGCTACAAATACTTGAGTGAGTACTTCAGCCTGGTGCGTGGTGATCAAGTCAGGCCTTGGGTTAACAGCTGAGTAACTGGGCACAACACCTCAGTACCAGCTTGCTCTGTGTGCAGTGATTCATCTCAGGTACTTCTGAAATACTTTTCTGACTTTTTATTCTCTTTCATTTAGGTCACATCCAACTCCATATTGCAAGGTGCTGAGTAACAGCTTGTGATCCCTATCAAGTAATGGCTCCAGGGTTTGTTTACCAACATCCACTGGAGACTCCAGCTTTTCTGTAGAAACAGAAACTGAGCCCAGGCTTATCCAGGTATCAAGCTGTCACATTCCTTGGGGCCTGTAGAGCAAACTGGCCTTTGTGAAGAATGTTTACTGTGACTGTGAGGCAGCTGTGTTTAGAGAGTCATTTCAAGAAAGTCGAGAAACAACCAGGAGGATTTCCATAACCGATTCATACCTAGTTGTAAGGGAAGAACAACCGTTCATCAACTGGAGCTTTGCGTCTATCACAGGTAAAACAATGAAATAGCCCTGATGAGACTCAGAGTCAGACAATGGATACAGGGAAGTCCTTGGGGTCAACTCTAGCCCAGGTTTTAATTTATCAATTATTTCAGGATCTGTTCCTGAATCATTAATAGATAATTGGTGTAGTCCTGATCTCTGTGCCAGTACAAAGTTTTCCCTCCCAGTGGGACTGACATTAGCTTTAGGTTCTTACGTGTGAGCATTGTTCCTGCAGTGCTTTTGGTTTTTTGCAACTTCCAGCTTATTAGCTGTGGAAAGATATGCTGTCAGATTTAGGATACAGGAGAGAGCTAGTCACAGAGGCTTGTCCCAGCTTCAGGACAGGAGTAAATTTTGCTATAAACAGCATCCTGTGTCTAAGGAATTCTGTCCAATTTTTCTAAACTGCAGTGCCTTTCCATCCCAAATATCTCCTTTTCCATGCCCCCCAGTACCTGACGGAACCAAGCATAGCACATAAAAAAGAGGATTGAGCGAACCATGAGGAAGCTTAGCAAGGATGTGCCTCTACCAAGAGCTGACTGTGGAGTATATTGCTTTAGCTCACTCACTTAGATACTATTTCACACAGACAGGACAGGTCCTTTAATGGACTGACAAATAGATCAGTTGTACTTTTGTTTTGCTTGGAGCAGGATTTTTTTCCCTACAAATACAATGTAGGAAAATGTCTCCTACAGACTTTGGGGGAACACTTTAAAGCTCATATTAATCACCTCCTCTCAGTGGTGAAACTTTTTTAATCTCCTGTAATTAACTCAAGATTTCAAAGTTTTCCAGATAAAAAGTTGCAGAAATTTTAAGGTAAGAATTCTTAATATTTCTACCAAATCCTTTGCTTGTTTCCTTCCATTTTTAACTTCATTGACAATGAAGGTTCTTCATAAGAATGGTCTCCCTAAGACCTTATTTTCTATTTTTGCTGTTGGCATTTATTTATGACTAAAACACGAAGTTATCATTGCAGCAAAACTGGTTAAACTGCAAAAATGATATCTACTACCCAAATGAAATATCCAACTATAATGACAAATAAGTAACTCAGATAAATATCTATTTTCTCTGTATGAATGCAAAGTGCAATATTTTAGAAGCTGTAGGGCCAAATTTTGCCTTATGATTCACCTGCTCTGCTTTCCAGAGAGGGTACGAGCTACCAAAAAGTGTGAAAGAGGATTTATACTGTATAACAGATGACAATTGTCTTGTAAGCTCAAACTCTAGCAGCTTATGCTTTCACTCTGAAGTTCCTTGAGACAGTTATTTGATTGATGAAGGCCCAATTGGTAAATGGCAAACATGTACACGCAAAGAAGCCACAGAAGTCAGCAGCAGCCAAATACAGGCATCTGAAGGCAGAATTTTGTTTATGAAGTAAAACTGAAAATAATACAATAATACTCCCTCATCCCCTCCCGCAATGTCCCAGCACCCCCCTGCTGCTCTGTCCCTTAAGTAACTGCAGTTCAGGATGTGGTGGAAGTACTGGAAGGCAGGAAAATCAGTCCTCAACTGTTTCTGCAGGGTTTCACTAGGAGGAGCCATACGATATGTAATGAATACGCAGAGCTGTTTGCAATTAGTATCCACCCGAACTGCTCCCAGGGCAGCATTTTTGCTACTGCCATTTATCTTTTTAATAAAGACTTTTCAAATAGATCAGGAGGTAAAATTGACACAAATTACTGTGATCCTTTGGTTTCTCAGTATGCTATTTTTATAGACTTCATTCTGCCACCATGAGGACAGTAACTCAAATTACCGCACCACATACACACCTTATGTAGGACCGTAGTGTTTTGTGAAATGTTTCTGTATCTTCCTCTATATTTTGTACAACTGTGAGCTCAACTGGGAATGATCCTACCTAATGCTTCACCTGCAGTAGAAACAATTATCAACAATAAGTTTCTGGGGAGTCAGGAGCGGGAGGGTGACTTATCGCTTGAGTTCCACAGTTCATCCATAGGGAAAGCACAGGTTTAAATTTAAGGTACTGAATACGGCACAGACCAACCCTACTCCAGGTTGGAAAATACAGGAAAGAAAGGGTGAGTAATGAGGGGGACTGACTTTGGAAGGCCATTTACCTTCGTGTTACCACTATGTTCCTTCAGGAAACCCAAAAGTCTGTATGAGCATGACCTTAGAGAAGACAGCCACAGCTCAGCCTCCTGTTTTGCCTCTTGGACTGCTGTGTCCCTCTGAGGTGAAAAATGCTGCATGTCTCCTTCTAGGTGCAGGGGTAAAGGTCCATAACTCCTTCCCACTCCTGATTGGAACTTTTTCCTCAGGCAACACTAATCACTTTTCCCAGCCAGTACACTCCTGAAGGCTCATGGCAGGTGGGTGGCAGTAACATATGCCAGAAGTACAGCTGTCAGTATCCCTAACCTGGCAAGGCACACATCTTCCAGTGTCTGAGAGCCTCAAGGCATCTGCTGTACTGTTCAGAGTGGGGGGAAAATCTGCTCTTGGAGTGATTCACAGTGATGGTTAAGGGACATTTACTTGTGTGAGCTGAAACTGTGTGGGTAGCTGACCCTAGGGAGGACCAAGAGATGTCAGCATCAGGAGCCCTTGCTGGGTCACCTCCACCAGCCATAAGGGACTTGGGAGGTCCAGTGAATCATCCACCAGTGTCGTTCTGCATTTTTTCTGTTACAAGAACCACAGCTGAACTGTTCAAAATCCCTGAAGTGCTTATTTTTCAATTCTGCACTGTATGAGGGGTCCGAACTACATAAAGGTGTAAGAGAACAAAAAATAAGTATCCCATTTGGACATTTCCAATGTACACAAAAGCATAAAGTTTCTTGCACAATTAGAAAAAGTAACGTATGTGATTCTCTGAGTACTTTTGTAAGGAAATAAATTGCAGATTTTTTCAAAACTAGCATTTAAACTTTCTCCTTACAGTGTGTTCCTTGCAAATGGAGGCTAGGGGCTTAGGTGTCTCTCTGCTTAAACTTACTGTATTAATTCTGTTTTCAGATGGACTCCGTTGAGACCCCTGGGAAATGACAGATATGAGTTACCAGTATCAAACGAACTTTCCAAGAGTATCAGCAAGGCACTGGAATATGGCAGGGGGACTGGAGACTTTCCTGAGAAGGTTTTACCCAGTGATGGAAAATATATTTGTGTTATTAGTTTAGCACAAGTGTCTTCTATAATGCTAAGGTTTGCTTTCAAATAAAACATAAATTGCACATCTGGTTGGAAGAAATAAATGCAATGGTGCTTCAAAGACTATCTGTCAGGCTTAAAAAGCAAAGAGATGAGGATTTATTGGTGTTTTTATTATTAACATAAAAGCCTTGGGATCTCAAAATAGACCAGGGTTATAGGTAAATATGGGTTCTATTTTCTTCTTTGTTCGCCTTAACATACTATTAGCATCAAGCTAAAAAAGGATCATCTGAATGCTAGTATGTTTACTATGTGCACATGGATGTTAGCTTAATCAATACATAGAGGTAAAAGACTGTAGAGAAAAGTATGCACTACAGGCATATTCATAATCCTAAACATTTCAGACAGTATCTTCATTCTGGAGATACTATTTGCTTAAGAAACCCCAGTCTTGTACTTTCCCAGTCTTTCAAGACCTTTGTGAAGCAGCAGTGGGCTGCTTCTGTGCAAAGGCTTAGAATGGACATCTATTTGCAAATGAACAAGCAATGAAAGATGTGGGATTTTATAAAATAGATTACTTATAAAAGTATAATTTGCGGGAGCTGGCGTAAAAATAACATCTCCAAATTAGTAAATGTTGGGTGGCTTGAAGACAGACACATAAGATCTCCTGCCTGAGCTGCTGATGACTTCAGTCTCCTTTCCAGAAGAAAATTATCCTGTGCAATACTGGTTAACGCCTTGCATGAGTCACTCAGAGGTGTTGGAGGGCCCTGTACAAATCCTGGTCCCCACTTTCTTCTAAAAATTGTCTGCAAGAGGTTCAATTTTGCTGTGTCAGGACTGGGTTGAAAATCTTTCATGGGATTTAAATTAAATCCTTGGCAACCACTTTACTGATTTTATAACAAAATCTGACCTATGTGTTAAAGTGAGGACATTGTTTTGCTGGGTTATTGCTTAATTACTAAATGAAGAAATATTAAGTACAAATTTAATGACTCATACAATATTTCCAAATGACATGTACTATAAAGTCCCATTTACATCAACCACACTGGCATTTAGCTCACTTTCCATTATTCCTGAGGCTATTAATGTCAGTAATTACAGGAGGTAACATGCCTAATATTGAGTGTATTGTGGAATAAAGCGATGTTGAGCTCCTAGAGTGTGTTTTATATTAAGTCCAAAAAGCTTCTGATACAGTTAATGTAGCTATAAATCTTAACTCAAATGCTTATATGTCTCATTTATGACCTGAATAAACTCCGAGGCAGAAGCAGGGCAGCTGAATAGCTGCTCACTGCCAAACCACATATTCAGCAGAATATGCACTTACAATATCCTTTTCATATTGAATAATAACAGAAAGACAGAAAACAGGCTGAGTAGTTTTTCTAAATTAAGTTGTTTTTTTCCAGAACACTGAGTTTAATGGTAAAAAAATTCCCTAAATACACACAAACTTTAGAATCATAAATATATAAATAGAACATAAAACTCAAAATATTGTGGAGGTTTTTTTCCGGTGGAAATCCAGTCTGTTCTTATGATAAGAGCTGCTCTGTGGGTTTTAATGTGTTAAATATTGAACACCCTGCAGCTTGGAGAATGCACATCATTCTGCCCCTTTGGGAAGGCTGCTGGACTGGCCTGGGTGTGGAGGTGGCCAGAAGCCTCAGTCACCTCTGGAAGAGCTGGCATTCACTGTCTGTGTGAGCTGCCAAAGGAAAACTGCGCTGTGAGGGCGAAGAACCTTTTGGAAGGCTGTGCCCTATGTGACTGATAAGATGATTTGGTCTGACTTTGTTCGTGGTTGTACTCACTGTTACCACCCCTGAGCAGACAGCCTGAGCAGAAATAATGTGTGCTGAGAGCAAGGTAAGCATCACTTATAGTCCTGTCCAGGCTCAGACTTCCAGTGTCAGCCCCTGTTTCCTGTGGCACCTGTGTGGCCCCAAACATCAGCACACACTTGATGAGGTTTCAGCCCAGGTACCTGCAGCGTGCGGGTGGCTGTGGCATGGGAGCCTGCAGGATGAAACAGGGAGTGAAATAATTTGATCCACAAAAAATAAGATTTAGGTGCAAGTTGCTCAGAGAGAGATCAACTACCGGAAAGCAGAAGCCCTACTTCAATCAATTTCCCCTGAAATCAACTCCTTTGGATGGGAAGTTCTCCTTAAAGACCTTCGGTTCAGTATGACCCTTAAATACTAAGCATGTCAACATTTAAATTGATGATGCTATTTTTTTTTAGAACTATTTACAAGGGGAGTATTTCCCTCTGAATTTGTAATAAATCATGTAAGGCATCTTTTCATTCCATTCCCCTTCAGAAAGAAATATTCAGTAGTTTAAAATATTTAATGTTGTGGAAAATCTAAAGGGAAAAATAAAGCATCAATAGACTATTTCAGCAGCAGAAACCATTTGGGACCTGCTTAACCACATAAGCTCTTCTCCAAATTTATTTGGAAAGGGGCATATAAAGAGCTCCTCACTTTCCATCTCCATTTTCATGTGTGCAGCATATGAAATAGTTCAGCTTTGTACTCACACTCTGAGATGATCTTGATGGTGAGCTGAAGTAACCTGAGAGCACTATTTCTTTCTCCTTATGACAGTTCTGGAACATTTGGTTGACTAATTAGCTTGTTACTAGTCAGCTTTTTTTTTTTAATATTTGATTTTTATTTATGAACTCACACGCATATGCAGGGCAGGAGCCACACACACAGGATACTGTTTTAAAACAGAGTTATTACACCATTATGCTTTATCACCACTTCATCACCCGGCGCTTGTGATAGGAAAACTACACAGGCAAGATAAAATTTTACTCATGGCCAGTACAGACCAAACTGAAAGATTGTCATGAAGGTCTAACCAAGGTCTTCCCAAGTTAAGTGCAAATCTTCCTCTTATTTCAAGGGTTGATGGTCTAAACTTGAAAGCACGGAGATTATGGAGCATAAGGCCCATAGTATGGGCTGTGTCTGTTTCTGTATCAGTGTCTCTGTATAGATATGCCCATAAATATATAATATACACATATTGGCTTACCTCTTGTGTTGAAGGTAAAAGCTTTTTGCTGTAGCCAAATATTAGAGCATTACTTTTAAAAGCTGAACCCCATAAACAGCAGCATGTATGTTCTCCCCATACCCTTATTTCTATTTATTTTCAGCAATGTCTGGCTTAGCAGAGCCTTGCGTTCTTCAGAGGTAGCTCAAAAAGAAATCCAGGCAGTGACCCCACCTCTCAGCCCTCTACTGCAAACCCCTGCTGAAATCCTGGTAAAAAGCCACACAACACTGAATCACAGCATCGGTGTTAACACTACATTCATACGCATTTATTCAGCCAGAGAAAATTATGTTCCCTAAAAAACTGGTTGCTAGCTTCTATAGGGCTGAGTGACATTAATCTGACAGATTGGTTCCAGAAAGAGCAGCATAGCTATAAGGATAAAAAATGTCTCACTTATTGTAGTAAAAGTGTAAGTGGACATCCTGAAGGGATGTAATTAAAAAAAAGCAGCTGTAATAAGGAGGGGAGACATGCTAGATGATGACAGGTGGTTTTATCCCTGTGGAAGGTAATTTACTCCAGCACTTCTTGGGGGTCTCTGTGGCTGCAGGAGGACTAAAGTAGAAGAGGATGGTGACAGAGAGAAATACAGACCAGGTAAGAAAAAGGACAATGAAACAGGGATAAGGCTTTCACACATGGTCAAAAACTTGGAGCTAAGAAGCAGAATTCAGGAGGTGGAAAGATGAGTGTGGGGACCCAGGGGGATTGGGACTTAAAACCCAGATGGGAGAGACCAGCATCTTCAGTTAAGAGGCTGACAGAGAGAAAGAATGAGCAATTGAGACTGGCTGGCAGACAGGAGCAGCAGTGGCTGAACCAAGGAGCCAGATATGAAGAAGGAACAGGAATGGGACACAGATGGTTAGAGGGGAGTATGACAGATAGAGAAGGAAACATTTTTTAGACACTACAGCCCCTTCACTGGTCATTGCAGAGCAGAAAATGGATTATGAAAACCCTGGGTCATGGCACTCCTCTGGTCCACGGAGAAGCTGGCAACTCATTATTGCTACAAATTACCCTGTTAACTCAGAGGGCAGAAGTCCGTATGGAGAAGCTAAGGGTTAACCCCAATAGCGTGAGGCATAGAGGTGTTAATATGATGCCACATAATAGGATTTTTGGTTTTCCACTTTGCTTCATTAAGAACCTAGGAAATTACCTACAAACACTCTCTTAAGAGAAGTCTGTGAGCTGCCAAAGCAAATATGCAAAGTTAGCAAGTGCCAGAGCTGAAGTTATCTGGGCAGTTTTTTCCCCTTTCACACCAATACACTGGGAATAGAGGAAGCCACACTCTTTTCCCACAGGGGATGTGTCAGCCTGTATTCAGGCTGCTGAAGATAAGTCAGGACTGTGTAAAGAGAGATACTCAGCCCCTTACTCACTTGTTTCAGAGGGAATGGTGTGTTTTGAATGAATTTCAGGGATTGGGGAAAACAGTGAACGCTATCTTGCTTAAAGCTATTGAATGTCAGCCTGTAGAACTGGATATATCCCTGCCTGCTTGTGCCACATGTCTCTTGTACAACATCAGTAAGTTCTTACACTAAATTTTGCACCACGGTCACTAATTGCATGTTCCCAGTTATATGGATACCTGACTTGAAACTCCAGGGTCTGGTTTGGAAAAGAGATGAGCACTCACAGCTGCAGCAGGACTCAGTGGGAGCTCTGCTCTGAATATCTAAAAAAATTACATAATGGTAAGTACCCTGACAAATTAGGAGTCTTAAACTGAGCACAAAATCACTGCACTTCTCTGTTCTTCTATTTCCAGCTGTAAAATGGGGATAATAATAGGGGTGATCTGAAAAGAAATACACATTTGTGAACTGTTTAGAGGCTACAGTCATCAAAATCAAGCGAAACAAATTAAATTAAAACTCTTTCTTAAGATCAAGACCAACCGGTCAATAGTTAATAGGGATTTAGGCCACATGTTAAACACATGGAGAAACCAAAATATCTAATGGCTTTTCAATAAATGAATGACACTCATCCTGAGCAGTGAATGAGCTAGGGATCCTGTGGGGAAGGCATGAAGTGGTCATGTGAGTAAAGATGGCATCACGAACTTGCATATGGAGAGAGCATACACAGACTCCTAAGGATGGCTATTCAAACTGCTGCGCAATTAATATCACAATAAAAATATTAATATGATTTATGTGGAAGTGGGATTAGGGGTAATAGGTGCTTTAGAATTTTCTTTCCTTTTGGGATATTTTGTGATTGAAATCAAGCTAAATACTGCATGCATGTGATATTAGCCAACCCTAATCCAGCTCAAAAAAAACCAACCCAAAACCAAACCTAACAGTATGTGTCTATGCTGTTACCAAAAACTAATAGCAACTGGGTGACTGCCATATATTACCTGGCACACTGAAACTGTAAAGTCTGCTTTCACCATCAGAGTGTGACTTATCATCTGGAAGTGATTTAGTTGTGCAGTTACCTTTGGACTGCTGGGGTTTTTTGGCTCTTTACTAGCAAGCAAATAACATTGGAGAATAAGACTTTAGCACTGTCAAGTAAACAAATAATTGGGCTGGAGATTTCAAAACCAGAGGTGAGAAGTGATTTTGAAGCTAGTCAAAACTCAGCAGTTTTTATCCTCCATGGTTATTATTAAAAGTAGTTCTAAAATCCAGATCTCTGCTCTCCCTTGCTCCCCAGCCTCCTTTTCCCTTTACTATGTGGTATGCAGGGAACATTGCTTGAAATATACTGCTGCTCAGCCCTGCACACTCCATGTCCATAAACCGAGTTTGTTTTCTGAAGTAATTTGCACAGTATAGATCTATATTCTCCTTTAAATGTGCACACCTGTAATTTCCATCAGCATCACTAAGAGCTGCTTGTATATAATGAAGGGAAAATACGTGCTACACTGGGCACTTCACAAGAGAATCTCCAAATGGTTTTATGTTACCTCCATCTGACAGAAAAAAACCATGAAAAGCACCTCTGATAAATTTCTTATGACTGGTTCACATGGCAGGTGGCCCTCCATTAGCAATAGAATAGTTATACCTGACTTCTCCAATATTTATGAACTGAGGACAGAAATTTCAAGAACATATCAGCCCAAAGGCATCACTGTGTGTGGGATCACAGTTTTCATATGTACTGCATCCAAAAATGCTTTTGCAGAGTTATCAGGCACTGTTAGTTTAGCAATAAGTAAATGCAGAAGAAAATAGAAATTAGAAAGTGATGACAACTGAGAAGATATTTACTCATGGTAAAGGTTGAATTAAGCTGAAGCAGAGGAATACTGGAAATTAGTTTCAGATGCAGGAGCTCCAGGGATTTCATACAATACCAACCGAGATGAGAGCGTAGAAAGGACCAAAGCAGATGCCTCAGCTACATTCACAGGAAGAAGGGAATGAACAGGGGAGAGTGTGACAAACAGGTGAGGTTAGAGAGCTGAACTGATTTTTTACTATTTTTTGTAACAAAAAAATGTGACCCACTGGACCAGGGCAGTGATTGTCCCTCTGTATGTGGCATTGGTGAGGCTGTGCCTCAATTCCTGTGTCCAGTTCTGGGCCTCTCACTACAAGAAAGACATTGAGGTCCTGGTGTGCATCCAGAGAAGGGCAACGGACATGGTGAAGGGTCTGGAGAGTGAGTCATATGAGGAGTGGCTGAGGGAGCTGGGGTTGCTCAGTCTGGAGAAAAGGAGGCTCAGGGGAGACCTTATGGGTCTCTACAAGTACCTGAAAGGAGGCTGCAGCCAGGTGGAGGTCGGTGTCTCAGGCAACTGATGACAGAATGAGAGGACAATAGCCTGAAGCTGCAGAATTTCTCCACAGAAAGAGTTGTTAAGGGCATTCCCAAGGACTGACCAGGGAGGTGTTCAAGAATCACAGTCACCATTCCTGGAGGTGTTCAAGTAATGACTGGACCTGGCACTTGGTGCTATAGTCTAGTTGACAAGGTGGTATTCTGTCAAAGGCTGGACTTGATGATCTTAGAGCTATTTTCTAACAGGAATGATTCTGTGATTATTCTAAATGTGACTTCGCACATATTATTATTTAGTGACATTATAAACCTCCATTCTCATGTACTCACTAGGAATTGTGTGGGATGAACTTCTTAGACTACTCTGGAGGGAAAAAACTCGAAATAAGTAAAACTTGAAAGATGTTACAGACATGTCATGCTGAGCTCACATTTTCTGAAAGTATTTTCAATTACTCAGTTGGAGAAAAAATGCATCATTTGTTCAGATCATATTTTAAAAGAAAATTCTTCCTTAGGAGAGTAGCATAGAGCTGGAAGTCATTACTCAGAGAGGTTACAAATTCTTTGTCCGAGGAAGTTTTTAAGGCTGAGCTAGAGACAATCATGGCTGGCCTCATCTGCTGTTGGGGATGGTGGGAAATGCAGGCCAAATTTTGCAGTCCCCCATTTTTCAAAACCAGCAGCAGCAAGGGAAATGGGCACCCTGCATTCTTCTCTGTGGAAACACCTCTCTGGCTGTGACACCAGCAATCAACAGAAAAAATTACACTGAAATATAAGCTGTGAGAAAGCATCACAGGTCACAGGAGAAGAGTTTAATAAATTTTAGATAGTATGTTTCATATTTTCTTCAAAAGGTATAGCTTATGAGTGACATGAAGAATAGCTCCAAAACCATCAAACTGGTTCAGTTTTGAAAAGTATTTAGAATAGGTATAACATTAATGAGGGGTCCCTGAGAACGGCAGCCCTCGGAACAATGATGCTACCTCATGCCTGAAAGAGGTCAGGGATGCCAGGAAAGACAGGTGAAAGGATGCTTGTTCTGTGAATCCGGTGAGACTTACACGGGAGCTGCTTCCTTAGAGAAAAGATTTCACCTGCTGCTCACATGCCCAGCAAGAGAAGTGTGGGTGTGCAGGGCAAGGGGTACCTTCAGGATCAGGTACCAGCTGTGAGGAATGGAGCAGGGTGTTGTGGAAGTCAGTGGTCTGGCCTGCTGGACACAGGACTCACATGGGCAGAAATTCACTTGCACACTTTCAGCCTTTCGTGAGTTCTGTTCCACATAGTTAATATTAAACATGAACCTGTTCTGGGACAATTTTTCATAAGACACTGCCATCCTTATATGTGCTAATGCCTCCAACATCCTGGGAATGTTAACTACCTGCATCAATTCCTCCAGGGGGGATGGGTGTGGGACACAATTGCTCAGCAATTATGCAATTGATATTCATTTCCTAACCAACGATCAGACAATAGCTGAGATTATGCCCAGAATAACCAGACAAGGAGCAGATCCATGATGTGTGATGTGGTGTCCTTATAAATCCCATGCAGTTAGCAAAAGAAGGAAACACAGCAATAGTGCATTCAGAACAGTTTCACAAAAGGACCAAGAGAATCGGTGGTCTGGATTTCTGTTGCCTCTCTGGAGACGTTCAGAAGGCTTACGCTCCTTTTATTCCTAAGCAGCTGGTCCCACTCCTCTGGCCATGGGGCCCAGTATGCCAGCACAGCCCTGCAAGTCCCCTCCACCCTCTGACCTTTACTGTCCAACAGAGTCCAGAGGCAGGGAGACATTACGGCATGATGAGCCCTGCATGTTGTGGCAAACTGCTACAAGTTGAGCCCAACATATTTCACATCCAGAATGTGATCTCTCCCCTGTGCATCTGTGACTGTCAGAACAAAGAGGCTTTTGCTTCTTCTTCTATCAGTCTCTCCAAAACA
Organism: Edolisoma coerulescens; assembly: GCA_013397115.1. Lineage (NCBI taxonomy): Eukaryota > Metazoa > Chordata > Aves > Passeriformes > Campephagidae > Edolisoma > Edolisoma coerulescens. The sequence continues at coordinate 593,056 of VWZW01005303.1, read as the reverse complement.
GGAGAGACAATAAGTCAGATTTATGACCAGTTTTGGATATAGGTAGCTGCACAGATTAAAGTACTGAGTAACAAGTGACATCCCCTCAGCTGGGCTGCTGTAGCTGAGTGCATGAGTGCTCTTAGCACACTCCACGTGCAAGGGATGGTGTATTAGGTGTAAAGCACCCTCATGGATATGTACAGGGCTTCAGTAGCAAACAAAGAGCCAGAAATTCTTCCATCCTTCTTCCCTGCCTTAGAGAGAGAGGATTTGCAATCATAATTATGACTAGTTCACTGATTGAATTATAATGGGATTTACTTTACCATGCAGATCCAGAGAAGAGTAAGGTGGTATAACATATCTTACCTGCCCTCACCCATTGGTAGAATTATTTTAAGGATTTTTTTTTTTAGTTAAAGAGCTATAATTGGCTATTTGGTTAAGTGGCTTAACAGAGTTACAGAACTAGCAATATTGGGTTAGTTATTTATTGGGAAAAAATACCCAAGCTTGGGGCAATGCAGACACTCTTAACTCTGTCATATTTCAGTGCTTCTAACACCTATGCAAGATATTTGGCCAATATACCAAGAGAAACTTTTTGATGAAGACAATATATTTAAATATACAGAAAGTGATACAGAGGGCTCATGCCATAGATTCCCTTTGTCATATTAATATTTTAGGGCAAAGCCTGATACTTAAAATATTTGCCCTAATTTGCCTGAAGCACCATAACTACACAAAGCGGTGTGTAAGGTTATGTAGAAAACACCTCTTCAGAAACACTTCTAACACTTAAAAGAGTTCCTTGCTGCAAGCAGGCACTGGCTGATACCTCAAGAACACCTGTGTGTTGCCAGCTTCTGAACTTTTCGTGACCAGTGAAAGTTCCAGACATGTCCTTTCTGCACTTTTTTATTGGTTAAGTTCACAGAAACCCCACTTAATTATTGCATAATGCCTTCATGAATCAAGTTTTTACTGTGCAATTCTAGTTGCAGTAAAATAAGTGTGCTTCATATGTTAACAATTACAAGCTAGATTTATAAAACATCACACAATGTTTGCATTGGCTTTTCTAACTGCTTTATTCACAAAACAGTGTTAATACACCTAAAATAAATTCATCTTCCTTCTGAAACTCATTAAACTCTTGTGTGTCTGCACAGATAACTCTTTATTCTCCATGCACTCTAGGAATGCATCACGTAAAATAAAGATGCTATGTTCCTGCTACTCTGTTTTCCTGTTCAACCAGCAGATGTGTTAGACATGGCTGGAGGCAGGTTTAAGCTGCATTTCACTGGGTTTGAAGTTACAGGCAGATCATCCATGATGGACTCAGTCCTAGGGAGCAAAAGGAATTACAGCGAGGATCTATTCCACTATAAAAGGACACCAAGAAGAATTTTGCTTTGAAATTCTAATCTATGCTGCAAGTTCAAGTTTGCTCTGCTTCCACTGGATTCAATGAATTTCATCTGTACCCACACAGCTGTAAAATGTTATTTATACCTGCAAGTCTGGTGGGGTCCTAGCTCCACAGAAATGGTGTAAGAGAAGAAGCCAGAGAGTTGCCTTGCTGCAAGTGGAGGACTGTCCACAATACAAGCCAGGTCCGCAGCAACAGAATTTTGGTTTGCAAATCACATTTTATCTAGAGAGAAACTCAAATTAGATTTATTTTGTAAGAAATACTTCTTTTCTTTTTTAATACAATCTGACCTTTTAAAAGTAATTTCCAGTTTTGTATTTATAAGACAAAATAATTTGCTTTCTAATTCCTTTTTTGCAAAGTTTGGCTTGTTTCTTTCATTTTGGTGTTGGGGTTTTATTTGTAATATGGACACACATATAAATTTATTTAGCATTTTGTGGAACACGGTTTATAAAAGAAACAGCAAGGAAGAAATTGTTGATGGAGAGGACTCTGCATAAGCAGGATATCACTGCTTTTTGCAGATCCATAGAAATTGTAGCAGTTTTACCAGAAGCCAAGTGAATTTCCTGATTGGAACATGTGATCAGCTTGGAAAAAGTGTGGTTTTGTGCAATCTGTTTCCTGCCCAACTACAATTTTGCCTTTGGCTAAACTAGCACCACAAGTCATAATCAATTAAAGTTCTTGTTTTTCCTTTTGGAACCAAGCACTCAAGATTTTTTTGTGAAAGTCTTAATGGTGGGTATATGTGTAAGTGTGAATGTTTTCCTATGTCATTCATATTAATGAAGGCTTGCAGGTGTATTTGTAACACATTTTCTGAAGTAACCTGCAGAAAATATTTTTTCTTTTCCTTCTCCTTATGGAGACAGCACCCTCCAGCATCTGCATATAAAATCAAATTTTGTGGCAAATCTGACATTCCATACCCCCAATCAGACCTTCAACTTGCACCAAGTTTAATCTCTTCTCTGGAAAAATGGTCTAGGAAAAGACTCAAGCTATTCTCCATTACAGAAGAAATACACTACTAAATGAGGCATAGAAATACTCCTTCCGATTGACCTAACCAAAACAAATTTGTTTCTTCTTCCATCACTTGAGTAATAGATGTCGACAAAGTCACTGAATTATTTGGCTTCAAGTCTAACTGAAATTTCTCTTAATGGTGAGTATGAGATAAATGTTACAGATGTGGCTCGGCCTTGAGCAGCAAACTGAGAATTTCCTTCTAATAGGTGATATAGCAGTCATTCTTGTTATCCCAGGGTTCTGAGGTTTTCTGAAATAAAAACACAGAAATCTCCTAGGAAGACACACCAGAATGTATAATCCCAGAGAACCCACCAAGGTTAATGAAATGTTTTCCTGTTTTCTCTGGGATTTGTGTCAGTGTTCACATTTTCTCACAAAAAGTGTGATTCAAAGCCTAGAAGCATCTCTTCTTGGAAATTGTGGACCAGGAATTTGGAGGCACCCAAGGGTGCTCACCTAGTGAGGTTCTTCTGCAGACCGTTGTTAATAATGATAATCAATAAGCATAGTAAGATTCCCTGTGTTTAATACCCAGAGATTAAAAAGGAATGAAATTCCAGTCAGAAGCAAAACATCAAAATGAACCTCCCCCAGAAAAGCTGAGATTCAATGGTGATTTAACATCATTTACAGGCTGTAACCATGACCTCAGTGAGCCAGGCACTCTGCAAACACAGCTTTCCTTAAGCCATTGCAGAAAGACTCTCACTTTAGACTGCCCAGGCTGCAACACCATGTCTGTATGTGCTCTTTTCTTCCTTCAGAGTTGGCTTTGTTGGGACACATGATGGGCTCGTGCTTCATCTCTTGATTCCAGTAGTATTTTAATGGCATTCAGGATTTATTTGCCTCAAAGTACACTGAGTCAGTAGTGGCATTTACTGGAGTTTTAAAAACATAAGGAAGAACAATTCAGTATTAGACCAAAGGATCAACCACCCCAAAGCATCATGTCTTCAGCAGTGGCCCAAAATAGGGGTGTGGGGGTGTGTGTAGGAACAAGGGAAGAGAGAGCTCATGTGACATGTGTCCACAATACTCTCCAGATCTTGAGCAATTTTTGGGTTAGGAGCTCTCTTGCCTGAGGTGATGTCTTGTATTTATAATGACCATATTTTACTACATAAGAAGGATTTTACTGATTCAGACATGAGCTTTTACAGATAACTTGTGCGGAAACAGCAGCACGAAGGACTCTTACCTCACATATACAGTGAACTCCTAAATAACATATACAGTGTTAGCACTGAAGAGACCCACATGTGATGATACATCAGGTCCTCCCTTTTCTCACTGCCTTGAGTAGCTGACCCTGCTTTGAGGGGTGGGATTGGCCTAGGTTTGGACTAGATGATCCCCAGATGTGCCTTCTAACATCAACTACTCTCTAATTCTGTGGCCTCGAAAAACAAAAGAACTAAAAAATGAGACAGATACTGGAAGTTTATTACTTTCTCCCAGTTCATTTCAAACTTCCTGGCCCTCATGAGAACAGGGATGGTAAAACCCTCTGACCCATGCTCACAGACCTACACATTTTGATTGCACAGCCATAAAGAAGTCCTGCATCATCAGGGCAATATGTATGATGTAACTGAAAACTTGCACCAGAAGACGTTCAAATGAAGTGAACCCTTGTACATTTGTGATTGCATACTTGCACTCTGAGAAACAAATTTACACATTATATTCCTTCTTTCGAAGCCTTTCTGTCCTCCCAGTCAGAACATCTCTGTCTGTGTCTGCCAAAATAATTTCACGCCTTAACATCATAACTGTGCTTATTTACTTCTTCTCATCCTGCTCTGAACACAAAGCAAAGCTCACCTTGACTTCTGAGGGCTTAAGGGCTGCGGCAGTGGAACCTTCTGACAAAATAAAACCCCAAAAGCTTAAATTCCAGACCATGGTGTCTTTTTGCCGCATTAGTTTTGATACAACAGTGTGATTTTTGAATTGCATAATTACACATGTTTAAGGCATGGTACATTTACAGTTTCTTGTGCCCGTAATGTTTTCCAGCCCACCATCTTCATGTGAGCCAGATGGGTTTGCAATAGTCATGCAACATATTTCCACACCTATACTGGTTAATCTGATGTGTCTGTGCATAATAATTGTGATATCTGCAGGTTTCTGCATCAGTCCAGGGTCCCATGAGCTGCTGTTTGGAAGGGTAGAGCTCAGAGCAGGTCAGATACAGGGGCTCCACATGTATATACGTATACATATGCATGTGTGTGTGTGTGTGTATACATATGTGCTGCCTTTTATAAGGGCTTAACAAAACTTTGCAGTCTTGTAATTAGCATGCAAAAACCCCGAACACCGTTCTTCCCTTGAGACACAGGCAACGACTGTGTGATTTAAACTGAATCAGAGAAGGCAAAATATTAAGAAATACTTAAGCCCCCCACGATATGTGCTGGATTTTCTTTCCTGTGCAGTAAACACTGAGTCAGAAAATTGGTTTCTCTTCATCCTTTCACCGTTTTTTATACCTGAGCAGAGGTCTGTAATTTACAATCTCACTGAACCGGTGGTGGGTTTGTACCCACTTTGGACAGGCACACAGGGTTTCTACGGAAGGGAAACGGTGGAGACGTGAGCATTCAAGCTCGGCAGCAAGAAATAGAACCTGAGTCATTAGGCACAGTAGTGGTGCGGCAGCCAGCAGAGCCCGAACTCCTGCAGCAACTTCCCATCGGCTTTGCTCATGGACCCGACGCTCCGCGCTGTTGCCTCTAGAGGGGGGTAGATACCCGCGCACTGCTGCCAGCCGCGGCGAGCACAGCCCGCCTGCATCCTCCCCGCCTCAGTGGTTACTGCCAAAATTCCCCGTAAAGGTCACTGAATCACCTGGAAAGCATCACTCTTGCTGGAGTTGGAGGCGCTGGCCTGTGGGAAGGCTTTAGCAACCCTTGCTCTGATACCAGATGGGGACTCTGTGGCATCACCTGACGTTCTGCTTAAAGCACGACCGCAGGCTGTGGAACTGGGCCGAGCTGAACAGGGGCACAAGGAGTTGCCCACATAACCTGCTCACTCATAATTGCTCCTGTGCTGCCTTCAGAACCCTCCTCCCCTGTGACATTATGAAAGCCTGAAGACATCTAGTGTTCTTCTGTCACGCCCTGGAGGACAACGAAAAAATTTAGGTTAAGAACTAATTAAGACCTAATTAAGTTAAGACCTAAGCGCACCGGCTTGCCTTATGGGCACTCTGGGAGTGAAGTTTTGAGACAGAAATTTGGTTTACTGTAAGCAGAGGATATGTTGCTCCTGTGGAAATGTCTGTCCTGTGGTTCCCAGAAATCCGGAGCATCGGTAATGCAAAATACTGTAAATATGCAGAATATAAACAAAATGAATGGATGTAAATAATTCCTCTTGCCCTCCTCATTCCTGCCTGTCATTCAAGAGATAAGGGAACAGAATGGCAGCTAGCATGGATATTGCATATAAGTGATCTCCAGATGGAAAAGGAATGTAGCCACTTACTTGGAGTTTCCAGATGTTTGGAAGCCCCAGACAGCTCTCACGTGTACATTAACAGCACAGACGGTGCACGAAGTGTCTGGAGATGCTGTGTACCTCTGCTGTGCCCTTGCCTTGTGCCCATGTGCTGAGCTGGATGTACCTGCAGTGTGCTGAATGCACGGTGCACAGGCTGGCCATGGATGCACCAGCTGCTCCGTTTGGAGCTGCTCCACCCTGGAAGGGCAGGACTCAGGACACCCTGATGCACAGCACAAGCATCCACATTTCAGACCTGGAGAAGGAGAAGGAGAAGGAGAAGGAGAAGGAGAAGGAGAAGGAGAAGGAGAAGGAGAAGGAGAAGGAGAAAGAGAAGGAGAAGGAGAAGAGAAGGAGAAAAAGGAAGTCATCTTCCCTTTGCAGGCAGTGGAACTAGCAGATCTTTTTGGGGCCTGTTTTCGCCTAGGGAAATATTTCCAGCTTGTATCTTCTTGAGATCCAAGCTGAAGCACAGGTAATTGATGATACTAGACAATACCCAAAACTAGAGATTTTCAGAAGTTAAGATACTGAAAAAAATTTTCACCTTTTTCCTGTCCTGCAAAAAAACCTAGAAATATTGAGAAAAAAAAAAAAAGAAATTGGATATTTTTTTGCTTCTTCAACACTGAAAGGAGATTATATATAATTTAGTTGGAATTTAGAAATTCCTGCAAGATAATGTTTTCAAATAAATGAATATTACACAATGTAAAATATCATAGTACCATGGCAAGACTGTATGTGAAAGTACAACAAAGTTTTTTTTTTATTGACACACCTCCACATAAAAGAAAAGCTTACATTGCAAAATAGAAAATTTAGACTCAATCTCTAAACCTTGTGAGCTTACAAATACCATACTACAAAATAGATTTAATATTATTAAGTTCTGTAATACTATTTTGTAGACCAGAATTGAAGCAAAAGTACCATCAATTTCACTTTAAATTTAAAAAATCAGAATCTGTGTAAAAAAAAAGTCCTTTCCTTTTTTCCTTTTTTAAAGAATTTTCAATATTCATTGTATGTTCGACAATTTTAATATTCAGGTAAAGAGAGTGTTGGGCCATCTTGTCTAGATTGTGCTTTTGACAAAAAAAGTTGGACCAGATGATGCTTGAGTTCTCCTTCCGACTTGCTATTCTATGATTATGTGAAACTCTATTTGCTTTCCACGGTCAGAGCAAGGTCTACTTCCTGGCAATCAGGGATTTCTGTCCACGTGAGAATGTGAGGCGAATGTAACACATATTTCAGTTAGAATTATTATTTCAAAATTCCTTCTTCAGGGTATCTTCGTGCTTTTACTGATCCTCTTCCCTCTCAGTTTTTTTCTGCTGGATCTTTTGGCATCAGTGAGGGAGTTTTACAGCTTTACACTGATTTCATTAAGACATGAGCAGAACCGAGGAACTCTCAATTATTTTTCTAGTGAGAGTTTCATATTTAGTAGTTCTCTGACCTGTGCAGTACCTTTGGCTGGTTTTGGACATAGTAACACTTCAAAGAGATGATTTTTATCCACAACACAAAGATTTCCCTCCTTAATCTCTGTACCTGACTTTTCAGCTGATTCCTCTTTCAAAGGTCATGAATTACCTTGCAGAAAACAGAGCAGACCTTTGGCTACATTCACTCCCTTGATCCCGATCTGCTAGGCTGAAAATCTCAGTTACAGAGAATGAGATGGCTGTTGAGTGGCAAAAACTCACAATATCCCTCTTATATTTGCTTTTGTGATCTTGAAAGGCCAAGAAGACACACCGTAGTCAACAACAGCAAAAATTCCTAGGCTTGCTAAAATTCTTCCTAGGAAGCAAAATAATCACAGCATTTCTAAGTATTCCCAGGTTTACTTCAGAATTGCTGCTTTTTGATCATACACACTTATTTTGATGTGAAAAGTGACTTGAGGTAAACAGAAATCAAATAAAGATAAAGGTGGCCAAATTTATTATAATCACGGCTGATTCCGTAGAACCTATAATTGTAGTTAAGGTTTTAAAGTATTTTGCTTTATATAGCTTGTTGGATTGAGTCATAATGAAATTAGAAGAGGGTGGAACAGCTGAGGAAAACCATATACCTTTTTTCACTCCCCCGCAAAAGGGCTTTTCACCCTCTGAAGGAGCTGCGGTAAACCTCTCAGCTTCAGATAATAGGTTCCCTTCAGCTACTAGTTGCTTGTTGGAGCAATTTAATTTTTTTCCAGAGAGAAAATCTAGAAAACGTTGGGGATGTTCAGCCTTTTCTGAGCTGTAGGACAAAGTTGGTGGCCTGTGTGATTCGTCTATGTAGCTTTGCTCATTTAAGGACAAAAACCAAATTAAATACCTGCTTTGGTTCTGAAGTAGTTTATGGAATACTGGGATGACAGAAGTTCCTTACCAACAGCTAATTCCACATGAGTCTATTCCAAGGTCTAGATTCTTCTGGAATAGAAGTCGCATCACTGAATGAGGCCGGGTTTGCCTCCCGTACACGCTCTTGAGCTCTGCATTCATCCTGCTAATCACCGAAACCTTTTGGGAGTTCACAGCTTACCCAGTTACCCAGCCTGCCTCTGTATGGCCCCAGCTGGGGCTTGGGAGGAAAGGTGGTCTGGCAGGCTCACACTTTGGCCTTGTGGCATGGAGAGGAGTCAAGGGCAGTGGACAGGGCTAAAACAAAAGGGAAAGGACATTCTCTTTCTTCTGGGAGGTTTCCTGTGGTTTGGGGATCCTGTGGCCAGCTGAGAGGGGAGCGGAGCAATAAGACCCTAATGCTCTAAACCCAAGAGAAGTGTGGTCAGACAAAGGAAAATGCGAATTTCCATGATGTTTAAAATTAAAGCTGAATTGACTATAGAGAACAGCTCTTCCATGGAAAACTGTCAATCTATGTATCATGTGATGGCCAGTGATAATCAAAAAACTAAATTCTGGGAGAAGTAATCATATTTTTGGTATGAGTAATCAGTGGCTGGACAACAACTATTTTTACTAGGACAGAACAAAATTTGTAATTTCTGTTTCACACTTTCGGGGAAACTTCTTTCTCCTAAAAAAAAAAAAAATTATTCTTGCTTAAAATCAGAATAAAAATATCAAAATTGCTCATGACAAATTTGAGGTACTTCAAAAAGACACAGACAACAAACTTCAATTTTTTGCACTGAGTTCAGTGCTTGCAGTTTAAGCTCTTTTGTTATTTTCCTAAAGTCAAAATATTTCAGCTGTATTGAAGTGCTTTGACCATAGAAAGGCAGAGTACTTCAAGCTGATGAAATGAAATATTCTGATACTTTTCCACTGAGCAATTTAGGGAAACTGTTAGAATCTTAGTGAGTCTTCAGACAACAAAGAACTAGCAGTGGGCTGCAAAAGGATGCAAGGAGGAAGATCACATTGTGGAGCCAGAGAAATAAATGGAATGGAAGATTGATAAGAGCTTTTTACTTACCAGCCTTAAAGGACTTTGTGTGGGAAGGAACGACACTTTAAAAATAAGTCTTGCTAGGATTCCCTTTCTGTGCTGTCTTTATGCTGCCATGAAATATTTCAGGTTGTCACAAAGAAGGGAATGCAGAAAGAGGGAAAACAGACTGTTTTCTTCTCATGTGCAGTCCCAGCAGCTTCCTTGTCCTACTTACAAGCCTCTAACATCTATGCGATTTCTGACTGTTTATGCCAGTTGGCCTACCCTAGAGAAGGTAGCAAAATACCTACACACAGAACATGTACATAAAAACCTGATGCATTTCCACAAGCTTCAGCTCTCTGAGCCCTTTACTGACTTCTGGTAAAGAGTATTAGTCAGTGGCATACAAGCTAGTGGCTCCAGCATGCACTGGGCCATTAATCCTCCACTTGCTGGGGAAAGAACTGTTTCCATCCACTCGTTTCGCTGCAGATCAAAAAAGTTTGCTGTTAAGTTTGGAATCACTGTCAGAATGGACTGATCTCCTTCATCCCAGCTGCAATGGGACTGAGTATCAGAAGATTGCCAGCCAGCTTCATTCCCTGGAGGATTTAATGCTGCTGCTGTACATTTAAGCCTGCAGACTTAGCAAGGGTTGATATTTTTCTCAACATATGGCTTTAAAGGCCTTAAAAACACCAGCTCAGTTTGTCTTTCTGAACAGGATCAAATGGCTATGCTGCAGGAAAACCTCTGCCAACTTTTTTCTTCCTAAAGCCATATATTCCCATTAAAAATCACTGTCCCTCATGGCATTTAGGGCTTAATCAACATTTTTCATTCTCCACTAGCTTTTCATTTGAGTCCCCTGAAAAATATTTATTCTTCAGGACTGCAATGTGATAAATTATTACTGTAAAAGATAGAAGTGCAGATTGTTATTTAAACTAAGGGCCTCACTCTGCCAATAAACATCAAAGTACATTAAAGTAGATACAAACACAATGCAGATGCTCTGGAAAGGCATTTTGTATTGTTAGAGCAAAGGGATGAGGCCTTTGTAGGGCCGATGAGTCTCACAGATCTATAGTAATTTGATTTTTTCCTTCAAAGCCCCAAGTCTTGACATCATAAGAACGTAAAAGAAACAGCTTTCAAAGAAGGTTAATTTCTAGGTTTTGTGTATGCAGGATGTAATTTTTCAAAAGGATCTTAGAACCAGGTTGTCTATTACAATATGATTATAATTAGCTCATTTTAGGGGCAACATTGCAGCATGGTTTTTCATATTATATCTGAAAAAACCCTGTGTTGAAAATACTTGAAAATATTTACTTGTGTAGTGATCTTAAGAAAGATTACAGTGATTGTTTCTGACATAAATGTAACATTTCGAACTGTATAACTCCTCTAGAATACTGATGCTGAATGCTAATTATAGTGATTCCTTTTTTCATAGGCTAATGTATGTCTCGGATTATGTCCCACAGAAAAAAGCTGGAGAGGAAGAGAAGTTCAAACCTAGAGACACAGGAATCATGCTGCTTACTTGATGTTTACAGCTTTCTAGCAGAAAAGGGATGGCAAGTAATTTTGAAAGGCCAGAAAGTTGTTAGGAAAAAGCAGAAGCTGTGGCACTGTCCTTTCCACTGGTTGAAGGGACATAGGCTAATGCCAGTACACTCTGGGAGTAAACTTCTATGGGCTGTGGCCAGGCTGCAGCCTTTAGTATGTTGTTACAAACTCTGCCTGTGCCATCTCAAGTATATTCATAGCTGTTTAATAACAAGTGTATCTTTAAACAGCTCTGTAGAGATGGACAAAGGAGGTAGATTTTCAATAAAAGTTCATGGACTTGTATTATGGCAGAATACAGAAGCTGTGCCAGCTGTCATTCCATGGTATAGTTACATATGACACTGTATGGAAGAAGAAAAAAAAAGAAAATAAGGGAAAAGAAATTTAAAAGAAAAAAGAAAAAAAGAAAAGGAAGCAAGGGAGTTTTCTGCACTCTGGATAAAATCTCTATTTAGTGCAATCCTTTCTCTAAAATGCTGTAGAGTCTGGAAGCTGTGCTGCCTGACTCTCTTCTCTGTTATTCCTATTTGTGTGATGCAATTTTCTGGCCAGGCAAGCCTGACTTGGGCATCCAGCCGGGCTGGGAGTGGACAGTCTGTGCCGGAGTGCTGCTGGACGCAAAGGAGTAAGCATTAGCTCTTACCTTCCCTGCTGTTTCTTGGCATGCAGCCTGTTCCCATGGCATTATCTGAAGCTGGTTGTGGAGATTTATGGTTTATTTTTATAGCAATATCTTCAAGCAATTATCTTCCAACTTGTAGCTATAGACCTCTATACTCTCAGTCTAGCAATGACTAGACTTTCTGTAAATCCACTTGCTTAAGATTTCCCTCATGTGTGCACACTAAACACATTGTTAACCTTGACAAGCAGTTAAACACTTAATCAGCACTGCAAAATTTCAACTCATTTTCGAGTGTTGTAAGCCTTCATTTCTCCTGTCTGTTCTGTAAACCTGGAATACTAAGGCAATAAAGGAAGGAATTATATAGCTAGAACCAGCAACTTAACTGGTTTATACCTAGGTAGCTCCACCAAGTCAATGAGGCTAGAGATATACACACACTGAAAATGTGGCTTTATGTAAAACAAAATCTCAGTACTCACTGGTTTTCATAAGTCTACCTGTATTTTGTTTCTCTTTTATTGCTTTGCTGAGTGTGTGTTTATTTAAAAGAGTATTGAGAGATTATTAGTCAATATTGATTTGAATGTTTTTGAGTTGGCATAGCTGCCTTGAATAAATGAGAATATCTCAGACTAAGACTCATGTCAGTGAGTGTTACATCTTCACAATGGACTAAAAATCCAGGCTCTGATTCTGTATGGCACTATTGTGTTTTATAGTTAGGGTAACTCCAGTGATTGGATTAGAGGTGCAGAAGAATAATCTGAAGGTGTTCTGAGCCAGGCCTCCCTTCACTGTGTGTGGTACACAAAATGTAACGTGCATTTCACATGCTAGTCAAAGGCAAATTCTGTAGCCTCAGTTTCTGGATCTGGAAGAGGAAAAGGGAAAATGTTGCTGCAGTGGTTACTGCACAAGTGAAACACCAAACAGAGCATATGAGGATCAAAAATGAGCAGGAAGAACACAAACTTAAACACTCTGCGTACAAAGATTAATTACATAAAATAAAAGCTGGAAAAAATAAAAGAACCAAATGAGGCAGTACAGGAAATTTCTAAAAATGTTGCTGTTGACACTAAAGAAAGACAGAATATTTTGCCTGCAGCTGCAACACAGCTGTCACATCCAAACAAATTAAAACCCTCTGAGGACCAAAAACCACAATAAACTGTAACATTACTTAAGTGAAGCAGTATCTTTCATCTGCATCCCAAGCCAAATACTTACTTAAGGTGCAAAAAGGCACCCTGGGAGCACCCAGTGACACAAAATACAATTCTAGGTCCAGGAAAGCTTAAGAATTGATTTTGTGGATGTTAAAATACATCTCCTTGCTGTCTTGCGGCCACTGTAAGTATGATACCGTTTTCCATCTCCATTTCAAGACTCCTGATGGCAGATTCTGAGGCTGCTGATTTTGGTGACCTAAGCAATCAGAACTGCAGATATACACTTTTAAACTGAGCGTTGCAATACTGCCTAGCAGCCTGGCTTGTTTGCTGCACGGTGCTTCAGACAGCACTGTACAAAAAGAGCAGCTGGGGCTCTGCATGCTGCTAAAGGTTTGCTCCCAGGAACGCCCCAGCCTCCCAATCCCATCTCAGTTGCACTTGGTTACCGAGAAAGTTTTTGCATTCATTATAAGGTGCTTATGCTGATTTACAAAGACATTAAAGAGCAGAGCCCAAGTCACCTTTCTGAGTTAGTGACTCTTTACTCCGCTGGTCACAGGCTTAGGTCAACTGGTACAGGTCTCTGTGCATCCTCAGTACTGAACTGTGCCACTTTGGGTGGTCGCTCTTTCAGCCATTGTGCACGTGGCCCCTCCAGCTCCTGGCAGCACCGGCGCTGCTACCTTCCCTGTGGTCAGAGCCACAGGCAGGACGCAGTTGGGCTCAGCAGCCCTTAGCTGGATGCTAATCATTGTGATTTCTGAAGAATCATTGCTAGCACTGTTTTTTCAATCATTTCTCTTTGGTGTTTTGAGATGTGTCTGCGAGACAGGCACTAAAAAGAGTGTTTGCTTTTTTCCCCCTCTGCCATTCCATTTCTATTTTCTGTTTGCAAATGTAATTCCCCCCTGTGGTACAGCAGGAAAGCATGCATAATGTAACTATGTGAGCACAGCTGAACTTTTCCCTACCCTAAAGAAAACATTTATTATGGGCCAAAGCACAAAATAGCTTTACAGAGCACTTCTTTGATTAAATACATAAAATAAACCAGCTGCTGCTGTAAAGAAACATAAAATATTTATCAGATTAAATATGGATCATGCAATCTTATGTTGACTGTTTAACCTTAAATTCCTACTAAATCAATGCAACAGATCTGAATTCACAGAAGAAGTCAGCCTTCTAAAGCCATTATTATTAATCACTACTTAAAGTCTTGTAAATCTATTTGATGTTGGCCATAATACATATGATTATGTGAGCTGGAATTTCAGATGTATTGTTAATCAATAGATGTTTTTGCTGACTGGATAAAAAACAGGGAAAGGAAACACATTAGGGGGAAAAAAAGAATTTTTTTTTTTTTTTAATGGAGTATGTCTGCTCCAAAACCAGTAAAGTAGCTTTTTTTCACTGATGTAAGAAATTCCATAATGTGTAAACTATTATACAAAGGTTACTCATTATTAAAGGTATACCACAAGATGTCATGGCAATAGAGTGTTGTCGTGGGATAAATATATCTCACTTTGAAATACTCACCATAAATTCCACAGTCACCACAACTTCCATTTAGCTGCAGAGGGCTGGCAGGAATGTTTTGTTTTAAAATTAATCATCCACTGTTCTTCCTTCCTGTCAGTAGGCTTAAGCACTGCAAGATGAGGAAGAAAATCCTGGAAATGTTTTTTACATTCATCCAATGCCCAAGACTGGAGGCAGACAGGGATATTCACAAACCTGATTTTGGGAATATCATAATTTTGAGAATTGTTGTGAAAGCCCTCACTTAGCTGCAGTACCCAAAAAGTAAACTGCTCTAACTCAAACAAAACTGACCACTAGGTATTTTAAGTGGTTAGTATTTGACCTGCAAAAATCTGCAAAAATATTATCACAAACAAGGGCCCCAGCATTATTAATGCCATGTATTTTAATGTAGGAAGGAAGTCAGCACACTATCAGTCATTAGAGAAGTTATCAGATGATTCAGCTGAGTTTAAAATTGTATGTGTGGAGCTGACTGCACACTCCTAAAGAAAACAGCTGATATACAACCTTACTCTGGGATCAGCTTGAAAAGGAGGGCAGAGATGGGGAGGGTCAGCAGTCATTTATTCACTATTAGTTATTGTGTGCTCTTTCAGCCCCTTGGCTTTTTGTACCCCCTTTTTTACTGAGCCTGTGTGCTCAGGATTTGTCTGATGCCTCAGCTGGCTTCTTCTCTGACAAACCTGCCAGGGGATTTGCTGGCTGTTTTCGTAGGGCAGGAAGTAGACTCAGATTCTGCCCTGTTTCTATATCCACAAGGATTAAACTGCTCTCCAGTGCACACTGCCCCTGCCCACAGTAACCTCAAGGGGAGTATATAACTCGGAAACATCATGCAAGTCCCCTCAAAGTCAAAAAAAACCAAAAAGTACATCTGTGAGTATTCATAAAGATTAACTTCTCACAAGGCAGGGGGTTGTGTGCTCAGCAGTTGAGCACTGCCATGAAGTTGTGCTGTGAGAGGAATGTGGTGACAAGTGGGGCTGAGGTGGTGTGAAAGCAAATTGGATTTATCTACATTAATTGCTGCCCATAAGTAAAAATTACTTTTTCCTTTTTTAACAGTATTAGTGCCTGGCTGAAAACTTTACAAGCAACTGCTCCTGGTTTTTTTTTATGGGAGTTCCAGCAGTCACATTTTGGAAGCTGTTACTTAATATGATGTCACTGGGTCTGCAGGTGAGTAAAACACCCAAAAACCTTTTCTTTTAAAATGCTCCTGCAGCAGCTGTTTCAACACATGAATCATAACTTCTCTGCCTTGACAAATGCAGCCATTTGAATAGCTTCAGTGAACAAAAGCATGGCACACACACAGATCCAGAATGAAACACAAACGCTTCCATGAAATACCTGTCCCACTAACTCATACAAGTGATTATTTAGAATTTTTTATGGCATTTTATGTAGTTAATGCACTACATGGATACCAAAAAATCACACCGCATGCAACTACAGCAGTTGTTAGAGAAAGCCTATTTAGTAGAATCTGACCCTATTTTAAAGGCAAGGAAATAGATTGAGGAAGCACAAAACCATATGGGATAAAAGTGGCAGAACCAAAACTACATTTCAGATCTTCCTCCATCCTCATCTAGCACATCTCCTTGAGACCATGTTACTTTATTACTCAAGTTGGACTTTGATAATTACTGTGCAAATGAACCTTTGAGAAAATAACTTGAGGGGTTACTACATGCAAAGTCTCACTGCATGTAAAGTGGCTGCATAAACTGATTTTCTCATTTCAAATAAATTACTACATTTCTGCATCTGACCCAAAATAGATCTGCCTCCCTGGAGTCCTCATTGCCCTTTGGGCCCAAATTTACGTAATATGACAGCAAAATGAGGACCAGACCTTTTAAAGCCTGGCTGCTCAGTTTTTATTATAGAATCATAGAATCATTTAGGTTGGAAAAGACCTCTAAGGTCATCGAGTCCAGCCATTAACCCAACACTGCCAAGTCCACCATTAAATCATGTCCCTAAGCACCACATCTACATGTCTTTTAAATACCTCCAGGGATGGTGACTCCAACACTTCCCTGAGCATCCTGTTCCATTTCTTGACAATCCTTTCATTGAAGTAATTTTTCCTAATATCCAGTCTAAAACTCCTCTGGTGCAACTTGAGGCCATTTCCCCTTGTCCTGTTACTTGTGAGAAGAGACAGATCTCCAGCTCACTATGACATCCTTCCAGGTAGTTGTAGAGAGCGATAAAGTTATCAGTTCCCTCAGCTGCTCCTTGTAAGACTTCTGCTCCAGACCCTTCACCAGCTTTGTTGCCCTTCTCTGCACTCGTTCCAGCACCTCTATGTGCTTCTTGTTTAGTGAGGGACCCAAAACTGAACACAGGATTTGAGGTGTGGCCTCACCAGTGCCAAGTATAAGGGGAGGCTCACTTCCCTAGTCCTGCTGACCACACTGTTTCTGGTGCAAGCCAGGAAAATTATTAATGACATTTAAGAAAGTGCAATAGGATAGAGAAATTACCGCAGGTTTCCTGGCTTCTTAATGCAATCTCTGATGATAGAGTATGTTCAGCACTTCATGTTACTGTCAGAAAATGACTGCAAATAAGCTTTAAAATGTAAACTGTGGAGAGGGAAAAATAAGGGCAAAAAGATCTAAATCATAGGTTGAGAGAAGAAAACCAAGTCAGCTGTGGAGACATCGAGGAAGAGAAGAAGAAGAATCATCAACTATGAAATACGAAGAGCAATATCATGTTAAATAATGGGTATCAAAAGTGTGTGTATACATGTACATGCATAAAATATAGAGGATTATATGTGTGGAGTTTGTTGTAAGTGAAAATTAACTTTAGCTTCTTGCTGCGCGGACCTGGAACAACCTTTTTTGCAATATACATTTGCAGGAGCAAAAAAACAGCTGAATATCAAGTCATAACAAAACTGAAAGAATAATAATCTGAATTTTAATTACATGGAAATGGAGATATTTACATCCGGGCTTTGGCCCATGTACAATCAAATATAAAAGCTGATTTTATTGCTATGCACTGGAAGTGACTCCCCCGTAAACTCCCTCATGGTAATTTGCACAGCCAAAACCTCTCTGTCACTCATTGTGTGGCATGCCCAAGCCACCATGGCTTCACCCAGCTAAATGCACATGAAGTCAGCAGAGTTATTTTACTCTGTATTTTAAAGGCTGCTGTAGTTAACAGTGTGTAAACAATAGGAAAATTCAGCCTGAGAGTGATAAGAAACTGAAATTTTAGAATTGAATTTCAGTACTCATATCTTTTTACCTGCAGCATCAGGAACAAATCTTTCAGTTCTGGAAACAGCCATGAGACACCTTTTCCTAAACATTTGCAGTTGGGATCTACAAGTGCCTTTTAGCATAATGTCACAATGTGCAAGGCTCACACTATCTTGTTTTCTGCCTGAAATCTGGAAAAAAAAAAAAAAAGCCTCAACCAAATTTGGTAGGTGGTCAAAAGTCTCAAATCCAATTATGGTCACAGAAGGTTTGTGTGTGTGGCTTGAGAAAAACCCCAGTTTATTGTCTCACTGACAGGAGACAGATTCTTGACTTTGCAGCAGCCTGCTCACAAGTCACTGTATGTGATGGCCAGTTTGTCAGTGTGTACCCAGCCTTTCGGTGACTTGGCATGTCACAGATGAAGAAAATAAAGTCTTATGAAAATAATAAAGGGATCTTGTAGAATTCTGCAATTTTGGCTGCAAATTTTACTCTAATAATTCAGTAGAATTTAACTAATAGTGGATATTTATCAGAACTTAATAACTACTTTAAAATGTAAGTTATATCATATAGCACAGAACAAGGAATTACACACTGAAATCAAGTATATGTGCTTGTGACCTATCCAAAGCACAAAATGCCTTTTGTCTTTATGAATGCCTGTTCAATGTGATGGCATTGGTTAACAGGACAGCTTTTCCCCAGGAAACTTCTGTCCTCTGCTGCAGTTTCTCAACAACTGCTTAAGGACTTTCCTTCTGTCTTACCACTCACCCCATTTTCCTAGCACCACCCACTTCACTTTTGGGGTCAGATTCTCAAGGGGCTTTAGGCACCTAATTTCCTTTGAAGTAAAGAGTGGTTAGATGCCCAAATGCCAGGTGTATCTGGGTCAGGGTCGTTGCCTCTGCCCGAACACAGCCCCTTTCAAGGTCCTTGAAACTACTGGCTGCCCCTGAGCTCCAGATGTACCACCTCCACCCTGGAGCCCGAGCGTCTTGCACAGGTGTGTTATCCGGGAAGGGGGAGAGCCGCACGTTCCATATACGAGCTGAATCTGGGCCCAAGATTCTGCCCTGTCTTGGGCATGCTTTTCCCCACAACTGCAACCTGCTCCTGCCTCTCCGTACATCCCATGAAGGTTGATATTGTGGGATAAAAACTGGGCAAAGAGACAAATGGCATTGCAGTGGTGGTAGGTACAGAGCTTGTACTCCAGCCAGCTCTGAACAGAGCAACTGCTGCAGTTTCACAAGCCAAATAACCCCAGTGGGAAGCAAAAGCCCATGCCCTCAGTCTTTCCTGAGAGCTGAGCTTCAAGGAGCCCAAAGGAAGGAAAGCATAAACAGCTGGCTAGCCCTGCTCCTGTCTACAACGGTTCGGCTCTGCACAAATTAGTCCCAAACCAACTTATAGAGCAAGGAGGAGTTTGTCCCTTGCTGCTTTGCTTTCAGTCAACTTGCAAAATAATTCCTCTGGGACGATCACACTGAGCAAATGAAAAACTCTACCCTGAATCCTCCACTGCTGTAGGGCATCCCTGTTTCAAGGAGCAAAGTCCCTTGCTTAAATGCAGAATAGAAAATGGAGGGCTTCATAAAAAGTGTAAGTCTTGGATAGCATGCTTTGCACATACCATATTTAATAATTATTATTTATTTTAAATTAATGAGCTCTGGGAAAAAAAACCAAACCAAAACAAAAAAATCCAACAAAATAAAACTGATAGCAAAGGAGGTCATGATTTGGATGGGATGGGAGCTGGTGCACCAAAGAATAACAATCTTCAAAATTGACTAGGAAAGAAATAAGTTTATTTTGTTTGTTGAGGTCTTTAATAGGTTAAAGTCAATGTATTTAGGTACTTGAAATAAAGAATAGTCATTAAAAAAATAAATAAAGGAGCTGCAGGAGGTGCAAGTTGTTCAGATGCATCAGGAAATGTGCACAGGAAATTACATTATTCTAGAGGGACAGAGAGGCAAATAGAACATATAGAAATACATAGAAACCGGTTTTCCTACAGGGAATATTCCATGCCTTCCACAGTCTAGCCCTAATTTGAAAGTGCATTATAATGAGTATCAGTTGCAAAGCAAAAAGACAAATAAGGGGTTATAGTAATTTTCGAAGTCTAAAGCTGGTTCGTAGTAGAGATGGAAAGACAGAAAGATACTATTTTCAGATGATGAAGGAAAAGGGTGCAAAGTTATGGGAAAGTTCATTACTGAGAAAAATGAAGTAAAGAATTCTTTGGTTTTACATAAAAGGTGGAATTTTCCCTGTTTTAAAATAAATTCTAAAATGCACATTCATTTCTGTGAGGTCAGGTTTCCATTTCAGTCAATTCAGTGTATTGCATTTAACAGTCCTGCAGATGTACTGTGGAGAGTTCCTCCTTAAAGCCGGGACTACACCAGTCAGAGCAGACGGACACTGTATTGATAGTATTTTCTTTTCTTTTCTTTTTTTTTTTTTTTCCTTTCTCTCGTCCTCTATTGAAGTGTAGGGACAATCAACTGATTTAGGAAAATACTTGATTTCTGCATCTCACATAAATCGATTCGGTCAATCTGCTTTGCAATCCTCCACTGAGCACAGTAAATGAACCCATTGCTTTAGGGGGAAAAAAAAAAAAAAAAAAAAAAGAAAGAAAGAAAAATGAAGAATTATAGAAAAAGCCGCTATTTTCTCAGGTGGTCGGAGGTGTTTTTACAGCGGGGGCTGGTAAGGAGAGGTGCAGGGCAAGGGCGCGGCGAGAGCCCCGACGAGAGGGTGCGACCCAGCCCCGGGATATCCTCAGCGGGCCGGGCCGCCTCTCGGGCAGGAAACCCCGCGGTCCCTCTGAGGCTCCGGTTCGCCGGGAGCAGCGCGGTCCCCGCTGCAGGGTCACCTCCGCCGGCGTCCGCGGGTGGCGGAGCTGCCATAGGCGGCCACGGCCACCGCGCCCCCACTTCGCCCGCTCCAGCGGCGGCGGGGACGCGGCCGGGGTCCCGGGCTCCTCGCTCTCCTACCCCGTTTCACATGAGCCGCAACCACTGGTGGTCGTCGACGAAGGAGCTGGAAAGTGCGCTGCGAGCAGTGTGGAAACAAGCAAAGATTTTGCACTTTTTTTCTTTACCCCCTTGGAAACGTGAAAATTCATTTAAACGGGCGGGGGGCTGGGGACAGCGAAGTGTTTCTGTGGATTTATCTGGAGGGACGAGGTGGTCGGGCACACGCAGCCATCCCCTTCGGGCCCACGGAGGCAAACAAGGTCTCACTCCGTGGGCCCACAGAGACGGGCTCATGGCGGGGCGGATCCTGCTATAGGTCCCCACCGCATCTGCGGATGGAGAACACGCGTGGGCCCTGCCGAGTACTGGTAGCAGCCCCGGAAAAATTATTGCCCCGGCTCTTCCTCGTGCATACCGTGGCTCTCGGTGGGACACCAAGGACACCCGCCGTAGCGGCCTGTACAGAGAGGTGAGCGGCAAACCCACCTCTCGGTCCAGGGATGCCTTCCGGAGGCGAACGGCAGGCCCAGGGTCCCGCGGGCAGACACGCAGGAGTCTGGCCGGAGAGAGTGAAATCTGAACCGGCGAACTCCGAAATGAGGCTGGGCAGCCAGAGCTGAAAAGCGCCCAAGTCTGTCTCTAGCAAACCAAGAGATGAAACATTTCAGGTTATTACGTTCTGCCTTTGAAGCAAACCGTTTCCCGCAGATAACAATGCATAGGTATATTTAGACAGCTCGGCTCGTCCAAGGGGGAATGTGTCTTGCACTATTTGAGAAAAACTAAGAGTAAGTGCAAATATTTGACGCTGAAGAGCTCTTAAGGCTTGAAGAGTACCATTTACTTATTTCTACACATCAGTGTGGGCTTAGGATGTTAAATAGATTAAAAGGCTAAGAGAGGTCACTGAAGTAGACTCTCTTTCTCGCATCCTGACTTTTTTTCCTTGCAAAGTTTTTGCACTTTCTTTAGAGTGTCCTTGGCAAACTCCTCTTAAGAGCCACCTCGGATACTGTATAAGTTTGTGGCGCTCTGAACCCCGGCCCCCTCCCCTCCTCTAGTCGACCCCCCCGAAACTCCTCTCCAGCGCAGGCATTCAGCAAATATTTGCCTGCGGGGTCAAGATATTAATAAGCACTTTTCGGTCGCCTTTTATACCCGGGGCGCTCGGGAGCGCGGGGCAGCGGCGGCGCTGCCGGCCGGGCCTGGGCAGGTGAGCGTGGCTGTACCTGGCAGCCAGGGGGGGCCGGGTGCCCCAGTCCCCCCGCCGGGCGTGGGCTGCCCCGGCGGTGACACGGGCAGTCAGGCCGAAGGAGACACAGGGGCGACCGCGGGAGTAGCTGCTCCGCCGAGGACGGACACGTCGTTTCAATTTAATCTCATTTAAAAAGACGTAACTAATAAATTTGTATGGACGGGGCTGCCGGAGACGTAAAGCAGAGTCGATAGTGGTTCAATCCCATTGAACCCTATTGAAAACCATGACAACAAGGAACAAGCTCCGATTTATCCCGGAGAGTTAAAGCACATTGTGGGAAGGCGTCAATCACCTATTATTCCAGATCTGAACAAATGCAAAATCTTGACTGGAACAAATGCTTCCAACAGGTCCGGGACATAGGGCTACATTTCCCTTTTGTTCACGGCCTAGCAGTTGGCATGTATTTGTGCTCCCCTCGCTCCGACCACCCAGGACGGCTGGGAGGTTGTGCTCGGAGCCGGGAGATAACTACTGTCACCAGGCACGCTTGATAGGTGGCTGCAGTAATCACGGCCTGGGAATCGTTTATATGGAGCCTGTCCAGTCCCGAAGAAATATGCGGGAAGTTGGCCAAATGGAGCCTTGTGCCCCGTTCATCTCACCCACAAATCTCGCCGATATAAATCTCACCTCTCCCTTGTCGTTATTGCTCTGTTGACATTTACCCCGAGAAGTGTAACTGCTCCCAGAAGCGACACTCAGACCAGGGCGGGGAGGGGCCGTGGCGGCCGGGGGCACGCGGGCAGCGGGTCTGGGGGGCGAGAGAGGGGCTGGATAGAAATAATCTATACACAATAGCTTATAGATGCCTGTTTGGACAGGGAAATTAGAACCGACAAAGCGGCCGGAGAGAAGAGTGTCTCCGCGTGTACTGAGTTCCTCTTTCCAGGCGCGCAGTGCACCGCCGCAGGGTTTGGCGCCGTTCTCCCGTCGGGGATGAGCTGTGCGAGCCTCGGCCCGCGTTCAAAGGAAAGCTGATCTGCTGGGGAGAGGCTGGGTGTCTCCTTCCCTCCAGACTTTGCTCCATGCAGCCGGACTCGCCTCCCACTGCTTTCCGAGGCGTGCGCCGGTCCCTCCCGCGAAAGCGGCGGGGAGCCATGGGGAAGGCCGCTGCGGCGGGCGGCTGGGGAGCGTGTCCCGCCTCCGCCCTCTGTGGTCCCACGGCTTGAGCCACGCTGCGCGACCCCCGTGAAACATCGCCCCCATCGGCCACTTCTACCGCTGCCCTGCGGCTGGGGACCGAGCCCTGTCACTGTGGGTTTGCATTTGAACGGCACGCTGAACTGCTTGTTTCTGTATCGTATTTTCTTATAAGTCCTCGGCGGCCACCGAGGCTGGGCAAAGCCCGACCGCAGCTTCGCGCGGGATCGGGGCCGCCCGGTGAAAGGCTGAGTGAGGGGAGGAGAAGCTGCGAGAAGGTGCTTGTCCCGCGGAGCTGCCGCCGGACGTCCTTGAACCATGCCTAGACAGCGTCAGCACCCTCCTCCCTGGGGGCGCCGCTCCTCGGGTTCGTTTGCTGCCTCTTTCGGCAGATGAAGCGGCGGTCGGCAGGGGCGGCGCGGATAAATAGACGTGCCGTGTTTGGTCTTTTCTCCCTCACCCCAGCTGGAGTCGTTTCAGTCACTCCCCGCCCGAGGGGATATTCCCTGGGTTAGGACAACGCAAATTTGTGATTAAAAAAGAACCCCAAACCTCCCCTACCCCGCTCCCCCCGACCCTTCCTTATGGACCGAGTATGCCAAGCTCCCGCCATCATCTTTCTCGAGAAAAAGGTGCACCTTCCATGTGCCATGCCTAGGAGACGCAAAAAAAACCCCATCCCAGAGATCCCATTCCTTAACGCACACGCCCGCCAGGCTTCCCCGCCGAGAGCTCAGCCGAGGTGTGAAAAATGCCCCGTTGAGGGTAGGAAACCTGCCAACAACAAGAGGGAGAACTTGAGGTAGCACTGCAATCAGCCCGGGAAAATAAAACAAATAACGACTTAAATTCCTTCCAGATTTAAAGAAAGAGGCAAGAGGGGGGGAAATAAAGAGGGAGAAGCGGGGAGGGGGCTCTCGGCAGGCTCTGCGGATGTCCTCGGAGGATTCACTTTGTCTGCGGATAGAAGGGACGCTGGTGGCTTCGGTGGCGGATGGAGGGGGGTGGTTGTTGGTCATCCACATGCCACCCAAGATGTTATTCACTGCTAACAATTACCATTATCTGTCCCCACTTTTGGCTAATCAGACAGAATATGTAATGATGAAGCCTGTTTCCTGCTGTCTTTGGGAGGTAACGGGTTATTCTCTCATGGGGGTGGCGGGAGGGGGGGGCTACACCTACTCCCATTAGGGCTTTAGCACTTGACTAATTCAGGTACTTAGCATCCTATAGACAGGGACGGTTTGAAAGCAGGCAGTGTTTGCAGTGGGGAGGACTGTTTATATAAACAGGACACCTCTGTAAACGACACTAATATTTGGGGTTAGGTGGCGATGGAAAGGAAGGTCCTCTTGAGCCGAGAGATTCCCCAGTAACTAGACGCAATCCTTTCCTCGCAGCTTTTAAGGAAGGGGGTTCGGTCTGGGGTGATATTTTTTTGAGGGGTGTGCACAACCTACCATGGCCACATCTGGCAGGATCAGTTTTACAGTGAGGAGCATTTTGGATTTACCAGAGCAGGATGCTAATAGCATAAAGCAAGCCTCTGACCATCACCACTCAGCGGAGAACTATACCGGCTCGCCGTACAGAGGGTGGATAGAAACAGACAGAAATCACTACCCCTGTGAGTATAAAACAGACAGGAATTCTCCATCTCAGCACAATTATCTTTTATTTGTTTCCTCCCTCCCTTTGAGGAAGATGCGAAGCAGCGAATTGCCAGTGTACGTAGCCTACAGGATCGGGGGAATCCAGGCTGGGAATTTTATAAAATATTGCTGAATTGCAACAATGAAACAGCAGAAATGTCCCGGCCACGATCTTAAGACAGAAAAGATGGTTTGTTTTTTCGTTGGGTTTTTTTTTTTTTTGTGTATTTGTTTGGTTGGGGGGG